>JBCFYV010000001.1:57275311-57291279 GCA_039000515.1 Timema cristinae
TTATGCCTTTAGTTTAATTTTCTACTAGAATCCGATTCCGCATAGTCTAAGGCGCTATATTAGCAGTAGACTAGCCTGCCGATGACGGGGAGATCCAGGTTCGAACCTAGGGTGTGTGTATTGAGGGTGGTTAAAAAAAATCCACTCTTCCTTCTCGAAAATGCGGGTACGTTTCCTACAAATATAACCTTCCCAATCCTAAAACCATTAGCGTAATTATTACATAATCGTATTATGCTAAACTTTTCCTTTTTACAAAGAAACTAAAAAATATACTGGCTTTATTTTGCGTTCTCTTCCGTTCAAACATAAGGGCAGGCTATAACGAGCGAGTCTTAAAAGAGTTTCAAACTTTTATTTTTTGTTGAGAAATAATTTGACTTTGTGATAAACAAATTCTCGCTCTAAAATAAACATTGTTACGGACCTTTTCAACATTTAATAGCTTTAAACATAACTTTAATGATATTTTGAGCGTCATTTAGGTTTTTGCTAAAATATACCTACAGAACTTCACTGAATATCACACGATCATCACAGACTCATCCTTAAGCTATGAGTGAAGACTAACGTCGAGTGCGAGACGAGTCCTGGAAAACTCACTGGTTTGAAAATAATACAGTCGGTAGTTCACATATCAATGAACGTATTAGTGTCCCCAACAATGTTTATTAAACCTCGCTTGAACACTCTTCTAGGGTTGTTTGTGCTTGTGACTGCACGTAAACAGTTATCTGTGCCTCTCAACATAAGCTATCATAGTCCTACAGTTTTGTATTGTGTGTCCTAGAATTCTATCAAAAACTGTTGGCGAACCCTTACCTACCCGATTAGTAAGAAGCGGTGCACACACAAATTTGTTCATTATTTCAAAATACACCATTTTTATTTCATGAAGACCAAAACAGCTTCTTGGAATTGTTAGAAATTAATTAGCATTCTTTCATTACCTTTCTATTGGGATGGACTCCGGCGGTTTTTTAATAATTTATTTAAATATTTGGTATCCACATCTCATAATTAAATTTCAAATATACTACTATAATTGGTTAGTAGTTTCTTGAAATATTAACTCAAATAAGATTTTTTAAAATTTTTAAATCTCACTAATTTTAACAAGCAATTTTTAGCTACCTGTTTATTGGCACAAATAATATTAGAAAATATCACAACAGTTTCCCCCCTTTTCCGCCCAATCATATTCTAACTATTTATTAACTATTAAACTATTTTTTCCCTCTGAAACTCACGCAGTCAAAACATTAATTATCTAAATTGGTAATTATAGTTCCAGTACAGCCCTCTTTTTTTTCTTCCGCGAAGAAATAATATCTTTGCACGAGTTTCCTTTAGATTATGTCACACGCTATAATGTGTTGAAAGCGATCGCCTAATCATTTTAGCAATCTTTTCTACGTCCCAGTAATAAGCTTATTGAAACAATAATAATATTATTAATAAAACATGACATATTACTAGAAATGTCGTAATCAATTTTCTTATCTTTTAAGCGCAGAGAAAGTGAATTATTTTATTAATCCCAGAATAATTTACAGGTTTAACGACAACAGCATGAAACTGTCATTAACTTGATCTAGTTATGATGTCTAATCTCGATCTTTAGTATAGTACATACGAGTACATTTGAGAGTAGTATTATAAATTGGCTCAATGTTACATGTCCGTTTAAAAGCTTTGTTACATTTATTGCCTATAAGCAATGTAACCTATTCTTCGCATGCATGTTATACCAATGCATAGCTTCAATTTCATACACATCTAAAAATTAAGTGTTACATTAATTTTTGAAATTCCAATCTCCCCACCCATTTTGAATTTTTAAATTTCTAGACTTTTTGTTTTAGAAATTTTTAATGTTCTTCCTTTCACCCCATTTCTCGGACCTTCATTTTGAATGTTCAAATTCTAAGAATTTTCTGGCTTTCTTTGGAGGGTGTCCTTCTACCTGCCTACCTGCCAACACCTATCACACACACACATATATACACACACACCCTCTCTTTTCTGTTATATATGCATAGATAGGTAGATAGAGATAGTAATAATAATAATAATAATAATTATTATTATTATTATTATTATTATTATCACCGCGTCTTACTACCTCTTAGGTTATATGCACTTACGCTAATGCGTAATGGTAGGGTGATTGTGAGATGAAATGGAGGACCTACAGTTTAACGTGGAATCCGAACCACGGTGGAGGCCTGGCATTCCCCACATTCACAAGTTGTGATTAGGTGTTAAGAAATAGAGAGAGAAATATGTTCACTGTTGGTATATCTTTTGCAAAGCCATAAACCTAAAAAACTTTTCCATCATCATGTTTAATTTGATGCCGAGTTGTTTTAGTATTTCTTACACTTAATGCTATTTGACAGCTTAATTTCTGGGGCAGATGAGACAGAAGGTATCTTAAGAAAGCGTAACTGAATTAAGGTGTTAGAGGATATGGCTAAGCACAGTGAGAAGTCGCACTTTGTAAAAACCATCGTATACTCCATTCACGGTAGGAATTACTCTCTGAAAGGTCTTTTATCCTACCAATATCCTACTATATAGTATATTTCTGGTAGGGAAAAGGGCCTTTCAGAAAACAATTCCTACGTGAACGACTATAGCTGAAATTTCAACCTTATCATCACTGGCAACCCAGTATATTAATTAACTTGGTGGCTTATCCCGCTCGATCAATAAAAATACTATTTCAATCTAAAATTTGTAGTAAAATTAAACTTTTGAAAAAGACACACTTTAACAACCAATGGACATTTACTGCTAGGCTGTTAACTCTTGGAATGCTGCTATCCAGTGACGGTAAATTATTCTATCTTCATTCTGAGCACAAGTCAGTGCCCGTCCCCCTCCCTCCCGCTCTCTCTCTCTCTCCCCCCCATCCATTCCTCTATTTTACAGTTTTCCTTCCTGCCGCTGAAGCAGAAGAGCGAACCTTACATTAAGGGTGCTACATGGGCAGGTAGAAATACCTCGTCAACTTTTGGAGATAAAAAAAATATTCCCCTCTTCTCTTTACCTATCTTTCTTTCGATGAGTTCGTAACGCTTAGTGAAAGAGGAAGGACGAAAGACTTGTCACTCAAGCCGCGATGATTCATTCACCATAAAAGCGACAGCTTTTCCACTCTTGGTTTATATTTCACAACAGCACACTGCTTGATGCACAACCAATCTACTTACAAATTTAGACAGTGCGAGTTGTTTAAAAGAAATAAGAACATTACTATTTCAAGTTGCTAGTAATGCTGCTCTTGTATATTAAATCGTGGTTTACATTCATATACATAAAATAATTAGGTACTTACATTCATGTACATAGATTAATTAGGTACTTATAACTTTATTTTTAAAATTTGTATCTAAATATTGAAATCATTAGGTTAATTTTCCACAAACATCTAACTACCTGTTATGGATTATTTGCATGTGCACCAATTAATACCTAATTTGTTATAGAATACAAAGTTTAATTTTAAGGGAATTGTACCCGCATTTAACAAAAGAGCGGGAGTGGAAATCGACATTGAGAGGAAAATACCTCTCGATACACCAGACCGGAACTCTAACCCTAACTTCCATGTTTTGGCAACCAATTTTATTGTTAGAATGACACCTTAGATCATTGGGACCCTTTGGTAAACCCCAGCCGGGCATAGCTTGAAACTTTTTAATATTAGATTAAAATCTTATAAAACCACGAATAGAAAAATAATACCCTCTCCATGGAACGTGAACAAAATCATCTCTCTCGTCTAGTCTAATTTACAGGTGATGGTAGGTTGGGCGGGAAATTCCAGTCGTATGCCAGAAATTGTTTGCCTTCAATTATTTCCACTCTTTCCTTTACACAAATGAGGGTATAAGACCTTTGATTAATAATTTCCACTTTCTTTCCCTTTGGTGTAATTATTGTATTATTAGGGAGAATTTCATTATTTAAAGGCAAAACTAGCACACCTAAATGTGTAGCAGTTGCATAAAAATTTACCTTTTTTTCCCATTTTAAAGGTTAATGGGGGTGAAAACTTGTTGTATAGAACGTTTAGCTATTGGGGGTACAATTTTTTAAATTTTCTAGTTGTTTAGTTAAAGCTATTATATGACAACTTATAACCTGTCATTATAAATAGTAAAATTAGATAAGATGGTGTAGGTAAGCGTGACATTTCAACTACTTATTAGTTAACCCATAAAATAATCACAAATATTATGTTTGTGTTTTGATTTATTTAAATTTTACATTTAGCTTAGTTTGTATGTTTCCAAATAGGCCTATTCCTAAACCAACAAAAATATTACAATAGTATCAAAAAACTTTTTGGATAAGTTTTACATAAGTTATATAAAATATTAGATTGATATTTGCTTGTGTGATTAAACTAGCTTTCATATTATATTTACCATCAAGTAAGATCTGTTAGTTTCAATCTCTACGTGGAGAGACTAAAAAGGGAAGTAATGTTCTATATATTTTTAACAACCTAAAAATTGAAGTAAATAAAATCTAGAATTAAAAATTCAGGCAAGGAAATCCACTATATGCGTACACCAGATTGAAAAGGCAACAATGTCCAATAACGTGTACAAATGATGAAAGGTAACAATGTCCACTATACTGTACAACTGATGAAAGCTAACAATGACCATTATACGAGTACAACTGATGAAGCTAACAATGTCCACTATACTGTACAACTGAATGAAAGGGAACAATGTCCCACTATACGTGTACAACTGATGAAAGCTAACAATGACCATTATACGTGTACAAATATTTAAAGGCAACAATGTTCAATATACTTGTACAAATATGAACGTTAAACAATGTCCACATAAGTGCACAACTGATGAAAAATTAACAATGTCCACTATACGTGTACAACTGATAAAGTTATCAATGTAATGTTAATATATGTGACTTCACTATCAGTATGGTTCAAGGCAGTAATCAAACCTTTTTTTTTTTAGCTTACTGCCCTCTTCTGAGAATTTGATGCTGCTACAGCCCCTAAACCTAAGTTATATGTAATATGCATACTGAAATCAATGATAATAACCTTGCAAAATACTTTTTTCCCACTTAGTCAATATTACCTCCTTTTAAATAAACATGATTACAAAATAAAATTTACTTTTTACGTGGCATAATTTATAATTCTTATGAATAAAAACACTCGTTAAAACATAACTAATGTTAAGTGGTTACAAACAAAAGGAATTAAATCGTATTGTCAAAATTATAGAAATAAATACAGTATTTAATTAAGACCCTTGTTAAATATTTTTTTGCCTGTGTTTATTAGCGTAGAATTTTCCGCAATATCGTAACAACCCTACGCTCCCCTACAACTTCCTTACAATTATTTACCATCTCACAAAATCGTATTCGGGTATGAAAAACTACACGTATACCACAAACTTAGAAAAAATTATGTTCACTAAACGTAGTCCTAAATTACAAAATAAAGGAAAATCTTATTCATTACACGTATACCACAAAAGTTAGGAGAATAATGTTCACTACAAACATACATAACGCTTAAAAAAAAATGTTCAAAAAAAAGTTTATCACATAATAAAATAATTTTACATGATATATTTATTTATATCACAACATAAAGAAAAATTATGTTCATACACATACACAAAATTTAGAAAATTATGTACATTACACATATGCCACAAAATAAAATAAAATTATGCTCACCACACATAAATGCCTACAACAAAGTTTAGTAAAATTTTATGCAATACACTATCACAATAAAATCACTAAACAAATTAAATCAGCCCATTCATACTATCTCCCAAATAAAAGAAAAAAACATAATCATTTCACTTATATACAGTGTGGACCTACGGTATGGCAGATTTTGCAAGTGCCCTGGGCGCCACTTAACGGGGCACGTCACTAAATAGGTTCTATTTACTCAATTTTTGTAATTTATCTTACTTTTGATTCCAAATACTTTTATATTTTTTAAAACATTTTAGTTGTTATAATATAAACTACTAAATAGAACGTTAAATATTTGTTTTTGTACAAACGTAGCTAAATCCATGAGATTCATACTGAAAATAGCCTATATAAGATCACATACTAATTATCATGTCAGAACTTGGCCGTTGAGATAAGCGAACCTAGGCCAAAAGGTCCTAAGGGCGTATTTCAACTTTTTTTTTGTTTTAAATGTAAAATAATATTTAAACTAAACACATTTCTAATTATTTAAACAATAAATAAATAATTTTATCTAAAATTGAGAATATATTAAAAAAATTACTAACAACACAATCACATTTGTTTTATGCTTTGGGGCCCTTTGTTTTTATTAATGTTTAAAAAAAAATTTTTTTAACAGAAAAGGAAAAAAAAGGACGAAAAGGAGCAAAAGGGATTCAATCACAGTTTTAACAACCCTGCTGTATGGTTGACACAAATATTTCAACAAAGAATAAGGGGAACAAACAGCCTGGCTTTGTTAGTGAATTGCACAATCACTCACTCAAAAAAGGTATGAAAAAACGCGCCCCGGGGGTTGTGAAATTCGAGCCCAAAATCAATGGATGAAAGGGATAAAGCAAGAACCGGTTAACAAGTACCTTGAGAAGATATGGAAATAAAAAATGAAAAAAAAATGATTTTTTTGACTTTTTTATTGTCCAAAGGGACTGTTTACGCTGACGATATTAAAGATTCGAACCAGAAGGCGAACTTTTAGGAAAATTTTATAGCTGTTTTTGTTGATGGACAACAATTTTAAAGAAGACTTTTTAGATTGTCACATGTTTTTTCAAGTCGGGCCAACATGAAAATATCAAGACTTGAAAAACTTCCAGAATTATTGCCATATGCGAGGGGGCTTTTTCCACAATTTTCACAGTGATATTCAGATACTGCTAACCATCGTAAGCTGGAGACTAAACAAATCCCTTGTATTTGAAAAGTTTTCAGGGGTAAAGATGTTTGTGTGTTTTGCTCTTTTGATTGGAAAAGAGAAAAAACAAAACAACAATTTAAACATCATAGATCAATTGCGTCAGTAAAAACAAGGAAGGTAATTTGTTTTCTTTTTTACCTAAGTGTTAAATAAAAAATTAAGGGTTTTTTTTATTTTTGAGCAGATATTGGGTAAAGTTTTTTTAAAAAAAACAGGTGTAGGTTTTGGACAGAGGCGCAATTCCAGTGTTTCCATAGGTGCTATTTTAGTAGATCCACCTTTGCTTTACTCACAAAATTAAGACCTCTCATGTTCTTTAAACGTTTTTTAAAGAAATGAAGGGAAATTATGGTCAGTAAAGTTCAAAATTATGAAAAACAAATAAAGGAAATGTCTTACTATCTTATCTACTAATATTCTTATCTAAACTCCACCCAAAGGGGTAAAACAAAAATTTTATCCCTTCACAACCCAAATTTAAAATATTTTCTTTTGAGGCTGATCATCATTTTAAATATTTTTTCTAAAAAGGGGTTTCCCCTTTTTGGCAATCCCCGATCATATCGGAGTCAAGTATCTCTTGAAGCAAACTACCATAAAAAATAATTAATTGAGGCCCATTTCACTTTTCCAAAGATGTCACCCCCTCAATTTTTGTAAGGCATTTTCCCTTTTTTTGTCCAGAAAAAAAAGTGACACCACCGTCTTCAGTTATGTGTAATTGTCCTTGCATTGGGGATATAACTTCTTTTTTTTTAAAAGGATACATTTCCCCGTAATGGCAAAAATTTATTTTTTTTTGCTTTTATGGCTTCTTTTTGGGGTAAAACTTTTCCCATGCAGGGGGCTTAATTTCGACGATGCTCATCACCCATAAACCAGGAGATCTGCAATTTAATTTTATATTTCTTTTCGACTACCAACCCCCCCCTTTCAACTTTTACTCCAGCATTCTTCCAAAAACTTCTTTTGCCATAGGTCCATGTTTAACACCTTCGATTCCCATAATTTTTTCAAAGAATGTTCCTGTAACAATCTTTACTTGATTTCCTTTTGGTCTTCTTTTTGCAATTTTATCAAATCGAACTGTCACCGCTTCCTTCGCTGTCTTTAATTCTTCATTCTAATTTGTTCGACCTTTTTTATAAACAAGGCTTTCCTTCTCTTCTTATACCAAACTCAAAAAAATTTCTTTCTTCAGATTATAGTCTTTTTTTTTTGGGGTCAGCTTTAGCCGGAATGCCAACCCCCATATGCTCATCGGGCCCCGAAGACTTTTTTTGTGGTTTTCTGGGGGGAGGGTACAAAAATTTTCCCCGCTTTTTCCCTTTGCATTTAGACGTTTTAATTTTTCGTGTGAAAAACCCTTTTTTAAGTGTTTAAAAACCCAGGATGAAAATAGCCATCTTTTTGGGGGGGGAGTCGTGTAGTTAGGCCCTTTTGTTGGGGGAATTTACTCCCTGCGAACAGCGAACTTGATAAGACCCCTCAAAGCATAATTAATGCGCTTTCTGGGGGAAAAAATTTTTGGCAACTACACTTTTAAAAGGGGGGCTCTGCAATATTATTACTAACGTTAAGATTGGCCTGACATGGAATCCAAAGGGAATTACGACACTAACAAAATTTTCTTCCCAAAAAGCCTTTTTTTATAAAACTCTGGCCTAAATTTTTTCACCTTTTTTCCCCCCTGAAAAAAAATTTCCTCGCTCCCCACACCCGGAAATGATAAACCAAAAACAGATTTTGGCCCATTACTTAGGGTTTTCCCTTTATTGTTTGACATTTTCATGGGGGGGAAAGGGGTTTGTACTTGACAAATTTTTATTGCCTCAGTTACAGCATATCGCATTTTTAAAAACTCTTTTTTTGGGGGGATGACCTAATAATTCCAGGAATTGTACCTATTTGGGTTCTTTCCTTTTTTCCCCAATTTTCCTTTCCCCTATTCAATAGTTGTGAAGAATATGTTTTTTCACTTTCAATTTTTTTTATCAAAAAATCAGGCCCAAAACGGCTTGGCTAGGCTAAAACTTTTCATACATTGCTGTCTCCATCTCCTAAAAAAAAAAATTTAAAAAACCACTTTTTAATTCAATATCATACTGGTAAGGCAATATCATTTTTTAATATTAATTTTTGTTGGGGTTCCCAATGAAAAAGGGATTATAAAAAAAATTTTTTTTATGTCAAAACTTTAACTAATTGTTTAAGGCGCTATGTTAAGTTCCCTATAAGTTGGGGATACAAATTCCATACATTAAAAAACTTTGCTTGAACCCATCAACTATGATGTCAGCTTCCATTGCGTGGCAGATTTTTCCCAAAATTTTTTTTGCATATGTCTCAAAAAGTGGGTTTTTTTCTGGGGAAGATGCCCTTTCACAAATAAGCAATGGGTTTTTTTCAAACCCCATGTATACACCTTTTTTTTTTTGAACCCCAACTAAAAAGCTTATATCATAAAAAAAATTTTTATTGGGTATATTAACTACAGGCCATTAAAATACTTTAAACTGAAAAGCAAAGACAAAATTGATTTTTTAAAAAATTTTTTTAGTAATTACAAATTTATTATATTAAATAATTTTATCTACCAACACAAATTTCTACGTCTCAATACTATGTTTTTATAAAATAACTTACCATTTTCCTTTGAGAGAGCGTCGTTTTGCTTTTTTAAGATTTTTCCCATTCCCCCTTTGCAACAACAGTTATAAAGGGCCGACCCTCTTTGTCCACTTTTCCCCGGCCCTTTGACAAGCCAATCGGGCCCCCCCAAAAAACCCCCGGGGGCACCATCATCTCATCAAAGCAATGTTTCCCCAGGTGTTCACCTACTTCTTGGTGTTTTCTTTTGGTACATAGATTGCCCATACAAGGCATAAAAAAGTGCAGAGACAACTCTTCCATCGGGAAAAACCCTTTGGGGCCCTTGTTAATAATGCCACCCCCTTTTGCTGTTTTTCTTTCTTTCGGTGAGTTGGGGTTTTCAGTAGGGATGTTTCGAAACCCACACATTTTGCACTGAAAATGAAAATTTTCCTGCAAACCATTCCTTGTTTCCCTTTTAAAAATTCATATTTGAAAATGTGCAGTCCCCCCCTTTATGCTTTATTGCTTGAAAAACTTCCAAAAAGTACTGTAAGTCCCCTATTCTGCCCTCCTTCTATGATATAGGGGGTTTTTAAAAAAAATTTTTGTCCCTGGAAAGAAAAAACAAAACAAAGTTGCACCCGAGCTTGACGTATTTTAAAGCAAGGAAAAGGAACTGGGAAACCCTAACCAAAAAATGTTAACTGATAGCCCTTTAAAACACGGAAATTTTTCCCCGGACCTTTGGCTTAGCAAATCACGGAATCAATTCCCCCTGTACATGTTAATTTTTTCAACTAAAAATTTAAAAACTAGGCTTAATTTAAAAATTTTTCCTTCCCCCTGCCATGATTTTGCTAATCTTTTAAATTTTTGCCTTTGATATTTAAATTTTGCATTTTTTTTATTTCAAATTTATAATTTTTAGATATTGTATTTCAGGTTTTAATTTATTTTTTTTTAGGGGACACTCCTATTAAATATGTAACCCTAATTTTTAAAAAAGGGGAGCTTGGGAAAAATTTTTAATTCAAATTTGAAATTTAAATTTTTTTGTTCACTAAAATAAGTTAAAAAAAATAAAATGTGTAATGTAATATTTACTGTTGTGAAGAAAAAATGGGTCCCGTGGACATCTTCCCGGGGAAAAAAACCAATAAACTTCTTTTCTGATTAAATTATCAATGTATGTATTAAACTAGAGATGTGGGGTTTGGCACTCTAAATGTGGAGGGGGAATACTTTTAATAGTGTCAAACCATCAGGGTTTAATTACAGGATTTGGGATCTCTGAATGTCGAGGGGGGGATTTTTAAATGTAACGATTGTATATTTTTCCCAAAAAAAAAAGATTATTGATGTAAAAATAATAATTTGTAATAAATAAATCATTGAATAAAATTTTTTTTGAATTTATGTCTTTCATTCTTTAATTTTTTTATTTAAATAAACACCTTTTTTTAAAACTATTATGGGTTTTAAAAATTTTAAATGCTATTTTGTTTTTCTTACTAAATTATTTTGAGCTAATCAAATTTTTTACATAAAAAATTATTATTAAATTTTTTAAACACCCTTTAAGTACTAAATTCGATAATGGATTGGGAATTGGGAAGGTTAATTAGAGGAAGTGGGAAACCCCCCCTTTGCGTGGAGGGAAGGGAAAACCATTTAGGAAAAAAATACCCCCGTTTCCCCCCAACCGAGAATTTAACCTCGATCTCCCCTCCTCACAGTCGAGCTTAAAAAGACTACGGTTACCAACTACGCCACCGAGGGGGGTCAAAACAAAATTTATAAAGAAAAAATTTCAGGAAGACTATGAACATACATTTTTTTTAACTTTCTTTTTTTTTTAAAATTCTCTTTCCGCACAATGAATATCATATTTTTAAAATAAACCATTAAGTTTTGCCCTACAGAAAATTTAAATTTAAAAATTTGAAAAATTTGGGGGAAATTATGGGGAATAAATTGGCAATTTTTTATCTCGCAAAAACACACACAATATTAATACCATGATGATAAATAAACTCTTTAAAAAAAAAAAATTAAATTTCAATTTGGGTAAAATGGCTTGTTTAAAACGTATTTTTGAGATTTTAACAAAAGACCTCTAAAACGTTTTTTGTTATGGAAATTAACCCGATAAGAAATGATTTTTATACTTAAACCCCAAACCCCTAAAATTTTTAAAGCAAATTAATTAGGATTAATTATTTTTCCTAAATATCGGCCGGGAGTTTTTTTATATATTTTTATTATTTCACACTCCCCATCCATACCAATGTTTTTAGCATTTGCCAAAATTTACTTTTCCTCATTTTTGTCCTAGAAGTGTAGTTAAATAAGAAAAAGCCTGGGGGGCAAATAAAAATAATAAATATTTCATCCAACCGTATATTTACTTCAAATAAAGACAAGCCCAAACTAATGACACGTCTTTTAAAAACCGATTTTTTAATAGGTAGCCAGCCAAAAATAAACAGGGTGGGCTTAAATTTAATTTCTACTATTTGGGGGTTTTTTTCCCACTCATGTTTGATTTAAATTTTTCTCATTAAATGTGAATTACACTCTTCCCCAAAAAGGGGTTGCAAAAATTTAGTAAAAAAAACATTTTGCTTCGACTTACAATTGACAAAAATTCTCCTCTTTCGTAGCGGCTTCACCCCGAAACTCAAACAGGGTTCTGCTGGCGGGGCCGGGTTCCAATATGCCAGATTTTAGTTATACCTTTGGTACCATTCAAAAAAAACATAAACACATAGTTATAACATAGAAATCATATTTTTTTTAAAGACTTTTATCCCCCTTTTTCTATAAAGGGGGACTCCTTTTAAAAGAAACTTGGGGGGACAAAGGGATGCCGGGAAAAAAATGGGGTTTTTATTTGAAATTTTCGTATCAAACCATTTTTTCAGAAAAATTAAATCAAAAAATGCTCCCCTAAAAACAAAATTTTAAATTTTTCTTTAAAAGGGTTATATTAACATTTTTAAAATTTCTTTCATATTGTCCAAAAGAATTTTTTTTAAAACTTTTTCTCCTCTTTAAAATTTCTCATTAAATGATGCTATGCTATAGCAGAATTCAAGAACACTGTTGAAAAATTTCCATTATAGAAAATTAAACTATTTTCTTAATGAACATTTGATTTAAAAATTTTTTTGGGTGAAAACTCAAAAAACATTTAAATTTTTTCCCTCCGTCCTCTTCCACCCCCCTTTAAACTTGTCCTAAATAAATTTAAACACAAAATTTAATTTTATGAAATCTAATTTTTACATTTGAATACAATATGTCTTCGACTAATCGCTGGGGGGAAAAGGCCATCAAATCTTCTGTAAAGGTGTGCTGCTAAAGGCCCCCCCAATTATTTTTTGTGTAAATATTAAAATTTACGTGCTGTAGGGGGCCCAATAGTATCAGATAAAGCTGGTGGTGTGCCCCAAAGTGGGGAAAGGGATTAAATCACGATGAAAATTCATAAAAACAAAATGTAAAAAAACTATTGGTAGGCCTATATAAAATAAATTTGTTTTAAAGGGGGGGGATGGGTGTGGGCCTTTCGTCTTTGAACATTAATTTTTGGGTTTTATTTTTTGTACAGCTTTTTAGCACTTTAAAAATTTATTTTTAAATTTTTTTACCCCAAAATTTTTTAAGCAATAAAAATTTTTTTTGCAAGCGACGAGAGTGATTATTTTTATTAAAATTTTTTAAATCCCGCGTCTTTTCAACCCTTCGGTAATAAACCAAATTAAACCCCCGTTAATGGTGGGGGGATTGCGAGATGAAATGGAGGACCCACAGGGTTTTTAAAGTGGGTCCGAACCACGGCGGAGGCCTGGCATTCACCACCATTTCACAAGAAAAACTTTCAGAGGGGAAGGAAGGGGGTTTTGGAATCGATAAATCTGTGCCCGGACCCAAAGGGTAACCCGGGCCTCCAGCACAAATCCGGGATCTTACCCCCAAACCCCCTTTGGGCACCCGATGATTTTAAAAACCAAACCCCTAACATTATTTAGAAAACCCCCTTTCTTCAAAAAAGAAGGAGACATAGAATTGCCTCCATAGTTTCTTTTCTGTTCTTAATATTAGGGTTTTGGGTCGTCATGAACGTTACCACCTCTGTTTTTTTTTTTAAGTCCCCTTGCCCCTTTTTTAAAACATACTCTGTAGATAAATAAATCAAATTTTAAAAAAAACTTTTTTTTTAAAAACTACAACATCAAAAACCATAAACGGGAAAAATTTTTAACATTTCTGACATAGAAAAAACATTAAAAACCCAATTTTCTACCCCATGATGTTTTTTTTTTTGTTTTTGGGGGTTTATCATTCACCAAAATCACAGAAATTTATAACTTTCTTTTATTAAATATTATTTTTCCCATAACCATTTAAATATTTTCCCCGTAAAATTTTTTAAATGTGGAGTTTTTTAAATTTTTGGGTTTAAAAAAAGAAACCGCTTTTTCTTTCCTTACATTTGATAAATTTGTATTTCAGCATGGGACTCAAAATCTCAGGCAAAAGTGTAAAAATTTTTGAATATTTTTTTTCTAGGACATTTATTTGCATGCAAAATTTTAAAAGGATTTAATTTTGTCAAGCATGTTCAAGTATTAATTTTTTCACATAAAATTTGGGATTTTTTTTAAACTAACCTTTTTTTTTTTTTAAACCAAAAAAATTAAAACAAATTTTCCATACCTATTTTATTATTATGAAGTAAGGGGAAAAATTTTTTTTAAATTTAAAAATTAAATTTATGAATTTTTAATAACACATTTTTGGTTTAAAAATAACCTTTGTTCCCTTTGGGGGGGGGGGGGGGGGGACGGAGGGAGGAACTAAAAAAAAAAAATTAAAACAAAAAGTATAAAAAAAAAATTTTACTAGGGGTGGGGGAAGAAAATATTTGATACAAAAAAGGGGGTCTCACATTAGCGTGTAGATAATTAAAAAACCCAAAAGGGAATTTCAATTTAAAAAACAAACCCTTAATGAAACCCTTGGTGTGGAGATTCTGAACTGTTTTGGGGGGTGCTTAAAAAATTTCAATTTTTTAGATGGATACGTCCTTTTATCTGAATAGGAATATCGGGGGAATTTTTTAAGTGATGTACAGATCACTTTGGTACCTAATTTAAAAGGGTTTTGTTTTTAAAAAGTGTTGATAAAATACATGAATATAAATGGGCCTTTTTCTTTTTTGCCCAAATTTCACTATTGCTATATAAACTTAAAAAATAGTCACCCAAATCACCAACCCCTAGTTTTTTCCCCCTTTTAAACCCAAATTTTCTTTTTTTCGATGGGTGTGAGGTATAAATCTTTTTTTTTTTCCCTCTTTTATGGGGGACATTGTTTTTTTTTTTCTCCATACTAACGCCCAATTTTTTTAGCTTCCCCTTATAAAATTGGGCAATGTACGTAAATTTTTTAACAAAAAGGGGGCACACCTGCAATATTCCCAAACCCAAGTGATGAGCCGAGTGGAAGTAAAGAACGGCAAGAGGAACGAGAGAAGGATTAGCCCCCGCTCGTCTGCCATTCTTCATTTCCACTACTACCTCCTACGTTTTTTTTGCAAAGCTTGACTGGGCCTTTGCCTAGTGATGGCGTTAGCGTACAGGGAAATGCTACCAGTTGCAACCCCTCAGCTTAATAATATACCCCAAAAAAATTTTTTTTGTTACCCCCCCCAAAAAAAAATTTATAATTCCCATTTACAAATCTCCATTCTATGTTTCCCAGATTTTTCCCTCTAGGGTTTTCCCCCGGATTTTGGGCTTTTAAAGATCAAATCAAATAGCCCTTAATTTTACTTCTCTAAGGCAAAATTTCATATTTTAAAACATTTACATTTTCCTTTATTATAGTAAAAATAGAATAAAGTTTTTATTCATCCCCATAAGACCAAAACCCTTTATACTACTAAAAAGTTTAACCCAAACCCTGAAAGGGTTTTTCACTTTGACACGTCTTGGCTCCCCTATCAACCCCTTTTAAAAAAAAATCTTCTTTCGTTTTGGGTTTTGGGGGCAATATAAGGTGTTTCCTTGGGAGGGGGCTGGGGGGGAACGGTTTTAAAAATAAACACAAATCGTGGGAAAACCCAAAAAGGGGGTTTTGTAAAGCCCAAATTTTGACGTCAGGACTCTAGATTTTTAAATTTAAACCTTTTTTTTTTTTTCAGATATTTTAATTGGTTCCCCTGCAAACAGAAAACCCTTTACACGAAAGCGGGCATTAGCTTGATAAAAAAAAAATTTTGTTTTTTTTTAAAAAACATACAAAATAATAATACGTTCATATTTAAAAAGTAAGAAAGGAACAAAGGTACCCCTCGCAATAGACTAGCGCCGTGTGGGGAAAATCA
>JBCFYV010000001.1:57291379-57376748 GCA_039000515.1 Timema cristinae
TCAAAGCAGATGGTTATAGACCAAACAGTTATTTTCGTTGGGTCACAAAAGAAAATTCTAAGATAATAATTGAGGATAGTTTTAACAGATTAGAGTATCTAAACTACCATTCTAATAAGAAATGCTGCAGTATGAAGATATTTTTATTCAGGTAGGCAGGCAGCGTCCTTAAGAGGGCTGTTTAGATATCCGAGACAATGCCAATCAAACGTTACGCTTGTCAAATATTGATAAAACTGTGAGTAGTAACCGAGATTGGTCTTCGCTGGAATGAGCACAAAACTATCTTCTGCTACTCTATACATATATAGACGTCTAAACATAGTTTTAAAGGTGAAATTTACCACTTTGAAAAGTACCAAAAACGACATGTTTGGGTTGCTCGTTACGATCCAAATGAATATAAACCGAAACGCTACTGATATAAGGTAGTAGAATGGCTCTTTGCGAATAGATTGATGTAGCTTAGTAGCGGGGTCACAACACAAGTTGTATTTTCCTGTGAGGTAACAAATGGGAATATTTCCACGTTCATTGACGATATCCCTCGGCCAAAAGACCGTTGAATCTTTCAAGTATTGACGAAGGAGGTGGATAGCTCCTCTTTCAGTTGTTTGACTATTTCAATAACTGCTGCAGAAGCTATTGTACAGGTACAAGCAGACCCTTTCTATTAATAGTTTGACAGTTGTGTCAACATCTCGGTGAGTGAAATATTGAATATCTGCTATGCATTTATATCTGATTTGTTTTCAAAATTTTAACACTTGAATGACAGTAGCGTAACAGATTAGGTCCCGTCCCCCCGTTCCCCACCCACCTCACCAGAAAGATTTATTTTCAGGCCCCCTTTTACCAAGTCATCTAACACCTTAATTATTGTTAAAAGATATAATTAATAGTCCTAAATAATTACTAATTTAGTACTCACACCTTATAATGATTGCTTTAACCTCGGTTTTGTGTTAGGAACGTCACTAGTCAGTCAGCTTTACTGGACAGAAATAAACATTATGTGCTATTTAAAACTGAATGGAATAATTGAAATAATGCTATTAGCTCAGTTATAATTTACAACACTTTATGATAAACATATTCAACTATCTTAATTATCAATAATCAGGGTATTATGTTATTTGATTACAATTATTTCCACCACATTCGTTTTATTTCGCGATTGTATTATTATTTCAAAAAAGTTACAACTCTATTTAAATATGTTTTGATAGTAATTTTAACGTGCTGGATAAAAGTTCATAAAAACATGTCTCACGAAATTTCGATGTTTCTAGTCAAGAGGTCAAGTTTCTCATTCTAATTTGAAATATGGGCAATGTCCACATGTCCACATAAAACATATCATGCCATACAGGCCAAATTCACAAAGTCAACAAATAAAATAAAATTATTAATAAACTTCATGAACAAAGTTCATGACATATACGTGACAAAAAAAAATGGTACGGCGCACCACACAGACTTTCTCTCGCTTTTATCTTGAAATATACATTTACTAAAAACTCCTCAAGATTTGTGAAATGAATTGATAGGTATATACATTGTTGAAGAAACACTCGACCAAAAATAAAAAATGAAATAATATACACTGTTACTTACTCTATACAGGTGTGGCTTAAGGGCCGTGCGTACCGGGGCGGCTAACAGAGCTAGACATGACCTAACGTAGCTCGGGCGGGATATGAAAATAGTCCCAAATCCTAACGTAGACAGGGCTAAACTTAACAAACATTCAATTTTTGATACTAATATGAAATTTTACACATTAGTATAATTTTGTGGCGAGTAAAATAGAATCTAGTGCCAGTCTTATAAAGTTATTTTACATTTTCCAGCTTGAAATAATGGCACCTTAAAACTTAAAAAAAAAAAAAAAAAATTATAACATAAACCATTCATTAGGTCAAAGTGTTTGTTAAACTTATAATAAAAAATATACTACTTATATTTAATTACTCTATGGCATTGGAGAATTATTGATTTAAGACTTAAGTAGTATATGTTTACAAATAAAGCTCACAAAATTGTGTTAATATATTTGCAAATATCTCATAAATTGTTGCTTTTATAAAAATATATGTCAAATAAAAGTTTTTTTATTTATAATAGTCCTACAATATTGCAATGGTAAGTTATTACTATTATTATTAGCACCGCGTCTTACTACCCGTTCGGGTTATACGCACTTACGCTAATGGTAGGGTGATTGTGAAATGAAATGAAGGACCTACAGTTTAACGTGGAATCCGAACCACGGTGGTGAACTGGCATTCCACACATTCACAAGATGTCTTGTCAGAGGTGTAGGAAGGGTTTGGAAATCAGATAAGTCTGTGCCGGGACCGAGGATTGAACCCCGGCCGCCAGCACAGAAGTCTGACACCTTACCCCTAGACCACCAGGTCACCAAATCAATGATAAGTTGTTTAGTATCTCAAATAGTTGTGGAGATACGGAAATTAACGCTTCTGTAAAGAACCCTAAAAATCATTTTCATGGGAAAATGAAAATAGCCAATTTATAATCTTAATCAACGCCTAGATACGAATTTTAATCAAAATCATTGGAGCAGATTTTGAGAAAACCTATTTTTCTCTTTTAGCCCCTTATAAAACTACTCTTAATTTTAAGTTTTAATAGACACAGAGAGAGACGGCATCGCAAAGACTATTTATTAGGGTTCGGGGGGTCATGAGACGTCAACATCCATTAACATTTCAGGTTAGATTTTCTTTACGGTCGCAATACTTAAACTTTAATGTCCAAAAAGTTTTAAAAAAATATAAATAATTGCGTATAGATTGAAAGTTATTGATTTTATAAAAATATGTTTCGAATAAAATATTTGTATTAAAAATATATATACATATTTGTAAGTAAGTAAGGAATGCAGTTTCGGGGGCACACATTAATCCTGTTGTTTATGGATCCTGAGATGACAGGATAGACATGTAGGAGGTTGGGGAGGGTTGGAGCCCGGTGCGGATTCTGAGATGGCAGGGGGGGGGGGAGGTGGGGGGTGATGTTAGAGGGACATGATGGTGTGTTTCTGAGAGGGTTGTAGGTTGGTGGATGGAGGGTGAGGGGTGAGGGGCAGAGGACACGACTGGGATGCGCGGAGGGCTAGGGATGGCTGAGAGGGGGGTGGGGGAGACTAGCATACGGGGAACAGGGTTTTCTCTCCCTCTCTCTCCGCAAATGCGGGTTCAGGTCGTCTCCGGAACAGGGGAGGGTTGGAGCCCGGTGCGGATCCTGAGATGGCAGGGGGGGAGGTGGGGGGGGGAGGTGGGGGGGTGATGTTAGAGGGACATGATGGTGTGTTTCTGAGAGGGTTGTAGGTTGGTGGATGGAGGGTGAGGGGTGAGGGGCAGAGGACACGACTGGGATGCGCGGAGGGCTAGGGATGGCTGAGAGGGGGGAGCGGGGGAGACTAGCATACGGGGAACAGGGTTTTCTCTCCCTCTCTCTCCGCAAATGCGGGTTCAGGTCGTCTCCGGAACAGGCTACTGATCTAGATGTCCCGAGATCATAGGAAACAACCTAACGGAACAGGCTACTGATCTAGATGTCCCGAGATCATAGGAAACAACATAATGGAACAGGCTACTGATCTAGATGTCCCGGGTTCAATCCCTAGATCACAGGAAACAACCTAACGGAACAGGCTACTGATCTAGACGTCCCGGGTTCAATCCTTAGATCATAGGAAACAACCTAATGGAACAGGCTACTGATCTAGACGTCCCGGGTTCAATCCCTAGATCACAGGAAACAACCTAATGGAACAGGCTACAGATCCATAGGTCCCAGGTTCAATCCTCATATCTATAATGTAGATCATAGGATAACAGTATGAAGTCTGGACCAGATTGAAGACAAGCACTCTTACAATATGAAGTAGAATCAGATTGAAGATAAGCACTCTTACAATATGAAGTAGGATCAGATTGGATACAAGAACTCTAACACTATGAAGTAAGGATAGCGGGTTCACTTCCTCTAATTAAACCTTCTCAATTCCTACGTGGGAGGACAGCCGAACCCTGATGGTCAAGATATGACATCTTAATATCTTTCTCTCTCTCAAACCCTGATGGTCAGGCTACAGTTCCATAGGTCCCTGGTTCAATCCTCGGCACTTTCACAGGAAACAACTTCAGCAAATGCGGGTTCATTCCCAGGCGGATCCACTCTACCTCCACGCAAATGCGGGTTCAGGTCGTCTCACGGTCTCGAAGTATCCGGCAAATGCGGGTTCATTCCCAGGCGGATCCACTCTCTCTCTCCGCAAATGCGGGTTCAGGTCGTCTCACGGTCTCGAAGTATCCGGCAAATGCGGGTTCATTCCCAGGCGGATCCGCTCTCTCTCTCCGCAAATGCGGGTTCAGGTCGTCTCACGGTCTCGAAGTATCCGGCAAATGCGGGTTCATTCCCAGGCGGATCCACTCTCTCTCTCCGCAAATGCGGGTTCAGGTCGTCTCACGGTCTCGAAGTATCCGGCAAATGCGGGTTCATTCCCAGGCGGATCCACTCTCTCTCTCCGCAAATGCGGGTTCAGGTCGTCTCACGGTCTCGAACTATCCAGCAAATGCGGGTTCATTCCCAAGGGTTGTCTCACGGTCTTGAAGTATCCACTCTACCTCCACGCAAATGCGGGTTCATTCCCAAGGGTTGCCTCACGGTCTGGCGGATCCGCTCTACCTCCATACAAATACGGGTTCACTTCGGGAGGGCAGCTCATGGACAAGTATATTCTCCCTCAAACCCTGATGGTCAAGGATATGACAAGTATTATTCCCTTCTAAGTCAATATACATTGAAAGAGTTTAAAAGAATTGTTTACATCAGGGTCGTGTGCGTGTGTGAGTGAGTGAGTATGTGTTAGGGTAACTGAACTTAATCTAAATCAATAATCTTTGAATGAGTTTTAACTAACAATACGTGTGTGTGTGTGTGTGTTAGGATAGCCGTACTTAATCTAAGTCAATAAACATTGAATTGTTTTCAGGTTAAATGTGAATAGTTTTTTTGAAATATCAATTACTCAATTGCTCGAGATTATTTATTAAAAGTGATACTAAATATAAGTTACTTATTCAACATGAATTACGTGAATAGGTCTAATCTTGTTTTCAGGTTAAATGTGAATAGTTACACCCTATCTCTATCTTGAGGTAGTTCTATCCAGTACACATCATTACACCCTAGCTCTATCTTGAGCTAGTTCTATCCAGTCCACCTCATTACACTTTATCCTTATCTTGAGATAGTTCTATCCAGTCCAACTCATTACATCCCTAACCCTATCTTGAGCTAGTTCTATCCAGCTCAACTCATTACACCATATTGGCTAATTCAATATTCAAATGAAGTAACAGATTTAGGAATGGTTTAAATCTACACATGCAGAACTTTTACGATTCTACTAGGTGAGGAGTTGAAGAGAGTGTATTTAACCAATCTCCTTGTTACATCCTCATTTAAAGCTAATTCTCTAACAATATGAAGTAGGAACAGATTGAAGATACGCACTCTAACAATATGAAGTAGAATCAGATTGAAGATAAGCACTCTAACAGTATGAAGTAGGATCAGATTGGATACAAGCACCCTAACAATATGAAGTAGGAACAGATTGGAGACAAGCAATCTAACAGTATGAAGTAGAATCAGATTGAAGATAAGCACTCTAACAGTATGAAGTAGAATCAGATTGAAGATAAGCACTCTAACAATATGAAGTAGGATCAGATTGGAGACAAGCACTCTAACAGTATGAAGTAGAATCAGATTGAAGATAAGCACTCTAACAATATGAAGTAGGAACAGATTGGAGACAAGCACTCTAACAGTATGAAGTCTTGACCGGATTGAAGACAAGCACTCTAACAGTATGAAGTCTGGACCAGATTGGAGACAAGCACTCTAACAGTAAGAAGTCTGGACCAGATTGAAGACAATCACTATAGCAGTATGAAGTCTGGAGCAGATTGAAGACAAGCACTCTAACAATATGAAGTAGAATCAGATTGGAGACAAGCACTCTAACAGTATGAAGTCTGGACCAGATTGAAGATAAGCACTCTAACAGTATGAAGTAGAATCAGATTGAAGATAAGCACTCTAACAATATGAAGTAGGATCAGTTTGGATACAAGCACTCTTACAATATGAAGTAGGATCAGATTGAAGATAAGCACTCTATCAATAAGAAGTAGGATCAGATTGGGTACAAGCACTCTAACAGTATGAAGTCTGGACCAGATTGAAGATAAGCACTCTTACAATATGAAGTAGGATCAGATTGAAGATAAGCACTCTAACAATATGAAGTAGGAACAGATTGGAGACAAGCACTCTAACAGTATGAAGTAGAATCAGATTGGAGACAAGCACTCTTACAATATGAAGTAGGAACAGATTGGAGACAAGCACTCTAACAGTATGAAGTCTGGACCAGATTGGAGACAAGCACTCTAACAGTATGAAGTAGAATCAGATTGAAGATAAGCACTCTAACAATATGAAGTAGGATCAGATTGGATACAAGCACTCTAACACTATGAAGTAGAATCAGATTGAAGATAAGCATTCTATCAATATGATGTAGGAACAGATTGGATACAAGCACTCTAACACTATGAAGTAGAATCAGATTAATGATAAGCACTCTTACAATATGAAGTAGGATCAGATTGGATACAAGCACTCTAACACTATGAAGTAGAATCAGATTGAAGATAAGCACTCTTACAATATGAAGTAGAATCAGATTGGATACAAGCACTCTAACAGTATGAAGTCTTGACCAGATTGAAGATAAGCACTCTAACACTATGAAGTATTCTTAAATAACTCCAGCCTAGCATGAAGAGACACCATTCTCAATCATGGGTCAGGTGATGGGAGGAAAAAAGATCAAGGGGTTCACGATGATATAATTCAGGAGCTGATCCCTTCCCTCCCACGAAGACTCGTGCAGGACAACGGTAATAAAGGGCAGACCTACCATTTACCGTCCCCATCTCTATGATAATGTGCTAAGGGAAGCTAGCAGGTGTAGGTGAACCGGGATGTACGCCTCCCAGAGAGAGAAACTCTCCGACCCCTGGGGAGAGAGAGAGAACCGTCCGAAGACCTCCTACAAAGTACACAGATCTAGACCCTCAAGAAATTTATGTTCTAATACCTTGACTGTTATGATAATGTACGGCTCTTTAAAGAGCAGCTGTGCACCGCAGTCACTAGGTCAAGCTCCCCGCGATACACTTTACCGTGTGGGACACCTTATAACCCTATCCATGGGGTATAAACGCTACGTCACGATGCGAGAGATAACCCCTTCACCTGGGTGTTCCATACCGAGAGAGAGAGAGAGAGAGAGAGGGAGAATAATACTTGTCATATCCAGGTTGTTTCCTGGGAACCTCTAGATCTGTAGCCTATTCCATTAGGTTGTTTCCTGTGATCTAGGGATTGAACCCGAGACATCTAGATCTGTAGCCTATTCCATTAGATCGTTTCCTGTGATCTAGGGATTGAACCCTGGACATCTAGATCTGTAGCCTGTTCCTGAAAACAATTCAATGTTTACTCCCTCCGCATGAATGAGCCATATTAGTTTCGAGTACAATTATCCTGGGAAGCAAGGTTCGAACCTCGTATTGTTAATTAATGAAGTAAACTCATTTCACATTTAACCTGAAAACAATTCATTGATTAAGTACGGTTATCCTAAAACACACACACACACCTATACACATTCAAGATAGAGATATGGTGTAACTATTCACATTTAACCTGAAAACAATTCATTGATTAAGTTCGGTTATCCTAACACACCTGACCATCGGAGGATTGAGGGAGATAGGAATTGGGAAGTGAACCCACATTTGCTGGATACTTCGAGACCTGTGAGAGGGAGAATATACTTGTCATATCTGAAAATAATATTTTTTGAACTTTCCAGACTTCATACTGTTAGAGTGCCTGTCTTCAATCTGGTCCAGACTTCATACTGTTAGAGTGCTTGTCTCTAATCTGTTCCTACTTCATACTGTTAGAGTGCCTGTCTCTAATCTGATCCTGCTTCATATTGTAAGAGTGCTTGTCTCCAATCTGATTCTACTTCATACTGTTAGAGTGCTTATCTTCAATCTGATTCTAATTCATACTGTTAGAGTGCTTGTCTCCAATCTGTTCCTACTTCATACTGTTAGAGTGCTTATCTTCAATCTGATTCTACTTAATACTGTTAGAGTGCTTGTCTCCAATCCGATTTTACTTCATACTGTTATAGTGCTTGTCTCCAATCTGTTTTCCTACTTCATATTGTTAGAGTGCTTTTCTTCAATCTGATTCTAATTCATACTGTTAGAGTGCTTGTCTCCAATCTGATCCTACTTCATATTGTTAGAGTGCTTGTCTCCAATCTGATTCTACTTCATAGTGTTAGAGTGTTTGTCTCCAATCTGTTCCTACATCATATTGTTAGAGTGCTTGTCTCCAATCTGATTCTACTTCATACTGTTAGAGTGCTTGTATCCAATCTGATCCTACTTCATATTGTTAGAGTGCTTATCTTCAATCTGATTCTAATTCATACTGTTAGAGTGCTTGTATCCAATCTGATTCTACTTCATATTGTAAGAGTGCTTATCTTCAATCTGATTCTACTTCATAGTGTTAGAGTGCTTGTATCCAATCTGATCCTACTTCATATTGTAAGAGTGCTTATCTTTAATCTGATTCTACTTCATAGTGTTAGAGTGCTTGTATCCAATCTGTTCCTACATCATATTGATAGAATGCTTATCTTCAATCTGATTCTACTTCATAGTGTTAGAGTGCTTGTATCCAATCTGATCCTACTTCATATTGTTAGAGTGCTTATCTTCAATCTGATTCTACTTCATACTGTTAGAGTGCTTGTCTCCAATCTGGTCCAGACTTCATACTGTTAGAGTGCTTGTCTCCAATCTGTTCCTACTTCATATTGTAAGAGTGCTTGTCTCCAATCTGATTCTACTTCATACTGTTAGAGTGCTTGTCTCCAATCTGTTCCTACTTCATATTGTTAGAGTGCTTATCTTCAATCTGATTCTAATTCATACTGTTAGAGTGCTTGTCTCCAATCTGATCCTACTTCATATTGTAAGAGTGCTTATCTTCAATCTGGTCCAGACTTCATACTGTTAGAGTGCTTGTACCCAATCTGATCCTACTTCTTATTGATAGAGTGCTTATCTTCAATCTGATCCTACTTCATATTGTAAGAGTGCTTGTATCCAATCTGATCCTACTTCATATTGTAAGAGTGCTTATCTTCAATCTGATTCTACTTCATACTATTAGAGTGCTTGTCTTCAATCTGGTCAAGACTTCATACTGTTAGAGTGCCTGTCTTCAATCTGGTCAAGACTTCATACTGTTAGAGTGCTTGTCTTCAATCTGCTCCAGACTTCATACTGCTATAGTGATTGTTTTCAATCTGGTCAAGACTTCTAACTGTTAGAGTGCTTGTCTCCAATCTGTTCCTACTTCATAGTGTTAGAGTGCTTATCTTCAATCTGATTCTAATTCATACTGTTAGAGTGCTTGTATCCAATCTGATTCTACTTCATATTGTAAGAGTGCTTATCTTCAATCTGATTCTACTTCATAGTGTTAGAGTGCTTGTATCCAATCTGATCCTACTTCATATTGTAAGAGTGCTTATCATTAATCTGATTCTTCTTCATAGTGTTAGAGTGCTTGTATCCAATCTGTTCCTACATCATATTGATAGAATGCTTATCTTCAATCTGATTCTACTTCATAGTGTTAGAGTGCTTGTATCCAATCTGATCCTACTTCATATTGTTAGAGTGCTTATCTTCAATCTGATTCTACTTCATACTGTTAGAGTGCTTGTCTCCAATCTGGTCCAGACTTCATACTGTTAGAGTGCTTGTCTCCAATCTGTTCCTACTTCATATTGTAAGAGTGCTTGTCTCCAATCTGATTCTACTTCATACTGTTAGAGTGCTTGTCTCCAATCTGTTCCTACTTCATATTGTTAGAGTGCTTATCTTCAATCTGATCCTACTTCATATTGTAAGAGTGCTTATCTTCAATCTGGTCCAGACTTCATACTGTTAGAGTGCTTGTACCCAATCTGATCCTACTTCTTATTGATAGAGTGCTTATCTTCAATCTGATCCTACTTCATATTGTAAGAGTGCTTGTATCCAAACTGATCCTACTTCATATTGTTAGAGTGCTTATCTTCAATCTGATTCTACTTCATACTGTTAGAGTGCTTATCTTCAATCTGGTCCAGACTTCATACTGTTAGAGTGCTTGTCTCCAATCTGATTCTACTTCATATTGTTAGAGTGCTTGTCTTCAATCTGCTCCAGACTTCATACTGCTATAGTGATTGTCTTCAATCTGGTCCAGACTTCTTACTGTTAGAGTGCTTGTCTCCAATCTGGTCCAGACTTCATACTGTTAGAGTGCTTGTCTTCAATCCGGTCAAGACTTCATACTGTTAGAGTGCTTGTCTTCAATCCGGTCAAGACTTCATACTGTTAGAGTGCTTATCTTCAATCTGGTCCTGACTTCATAATGTTAGAGTGCTTGTCTCCAATCTGTTCCTACTTCATACTGTTAGAGTGCTTGTCTCCAATCGGGTCCAGACTTCATACTGTTAGAGTGCTTGTCTTCAATCTGGTCCAGACTTCATACTGTTAGAGTGCCTGTCTCCAATCTGTTCCTACTTCATAGTGTTAGAGTGCTTGTCTCCAATCTATTCCTACTTCATAATGTTAGAGTGCTTGTCTCCAATCTGATCCTACTTCATATTGTTAGAGTGCGTATTTTCAATCTGTTCCTACTTCATATTGTTAGAGAATTAGCTTTAAATGAGGATGTAACAAGGAGATTGGTTAAATACACACTCTTCAACTCCTCACCTAGTAGAATCGTAAAAGTTCTGCATGTGTAGATTTAAACCATTCCTAAATCTGTTACTTCATTTGAATATTGAATTAGCCAATAGGGTGTAATGAGTTGAGCTGGATAGAACTAGCTCAAGATAGGGTTAGGGATGTAATGAGTTGGACTGGATAGAACTATGTCAAGATAAGGATAAAGTGTAATGAGGTGGACTGGATAGAACTAGCTCAAGATAGAGCTAGGGTGTAATGATGTGGACTGGATAGAACTACCTCAAGATAGAGATAGGGTGTAACTATTCACATTTAACCTGAAAACAAGATTAGGTCTATTCACGTAATTCATGTTGAATAAGTAACTTATATTTAGTATCACTTTTAATAAATAATCTCGAGCAATTGAGTAATTGATATTTCAAAAAAACTATTCACATTTAACCTGAAAACAATTCAATGTTTATTGACTTAGATTAAGTACGGCTATCCTAACACACACACACACACACACGTATTGTTAGTTAAAACTCATTCAAAGATTATTGATTTAGATTAAGTTCAGTTACCCTAACACATACTCACTCACTCACACACGCACACGACCCTGATGTAAACAATTCTTTTAAACTCTTTCAATGATTATTGACTTAGAAGGGAATAATACTTGTCATATCCTTGACCATCAGGGTTTGAGGGAGAATATACTTGTCCATGAGCTGCCCTCCCGAAGTGAACCCGTATTTGTATGGAGGTAGAGCGGATCCGCCAGACCGTGAGGCAACCCTTGGGAATGAACCCGCATTTGCGTGGAGGTAGAGTGGATACTTCAAGACCGTGAGACAACCCTTGGGAATGAACCCGCATTTGCTGGATAGTTCGAGACCGTGAGACGACCTGAACCCGCATTTGCGGAGAGAGAGAGTGGATCCGCCTGGGAATGAACCCGCATTTGCCGGATACTTCGAGACCGTGAGACGACCTGAACCCGCATTTGCGGAGAGAGAGAGTGGATCCGCCTGGGAATGAACCCGCATTTGCCGGATACTTCGAGACCGTGAGACGACTTGAACCCGCATTTGCGGAGAGAGAGAGTGGATCCGCCTGGGAATGAACCCGCATTTGCCGGATACTTCGAGACCGTGAGACGACCTGAACCCGCATTTGCGGAGAGAGAGAGTGGATCCGCCTGGGAATGAACCCGCATTTGCTGAAGTTGTTTCCTGTGAAAGTGCCGAGGATTGAACCAGGGACCTATGGAACTGTAGCCTGACCATCAGGGTTTGAGAGAGAGAAAGATATTAAGATGTCATATCTTGACCATCAGGGTTCGGCTGTCCTCCCACGTAGGAATTGAGAAGGTTTAATTAGAGGAAGTGAACCCGCTATCCTTACTTCATAGTGTTAGAGTTCTTGTATCCAATCTGATCCTACTTCATATTGTAAGAGTGCTTATCTTCAATCTGATTCTACTTCATATTGTAAGAGTGCTTGTCTTCAATCTGGTCCAGACTTCATACTGTTATCCTATGATCTACATTATAGATATGAGGATTGAACCTGGGACCTATGGATCTGTAGCCTGTTCCATTAGGTTGTTTCCTGTGATCTAGGGATTGAACCCGGGACGTCTAGATCAGTAGCCTGTTCCATTAGGTTGTTTCCTATGATCTAAGGATTGAACCCGGGACGTCTAGATCAGTAGCCTGTTCCGTTAGGTTGTTTCCTGTGATCTAGGGATTGAACCCGGGACATCTAGATCAGTAGCCTGTTCCATTATGTTGTTTCCTATGATCTCGGGACATCTAGATCAGTAGCCTGTTCCGTTAGGTTGTTTCCTATGATCTCGGGACATCTAGATCAGTAGCCTGTTCCGGAGACGACCTGAACCCGCATTTGCGGAGAGAGAGGGAGAGAAAACCCTGTTCCCCGTATGCTAGTCTCCCCCGCTCCCCCCTCTCAGCCATCCCTAGCCCTCCGCGCATCCCAGTCGTGTCCTCTGCCCCTCACCCCTCCACCCAAGTCCTCCATCCACCAACCTACAACCCTCTCAATTATGCTAATGAGGAAACACACCATCATGTCTCTCTAACATCACCCCCCCACCTCCCCCCCCCCCTGCCATCTCAGGATCCGCACCGGGCTCCAACCCTCCCCAACCTCCTACATGTCTATCCTGTCATCTCAGGATCCATAAACAACAGGATTAATGTGTGCCCCCGAAACTGCATTCCTTACTTACTTTTGTAATGCTAAGTAATTTCATATCTCAAATAGTTTCAGAGATATTATAAAAAATGTTAATTTACGCATCAGACCGGAGCCCTTAAAGCCATTTTGCCGAAATATTGAGAGCAGCCATTTTGTTTGGAATATTTATTAATGTTTATTAATAAAATGTAATCAAAATCGTTAGAGCCGATTTTGAGAAAATTGACTTTTTCTCTTTTTGCCATTCAGTAAACTACCCTTAATTTTAGGGATAGATATCCAATTCCAAAAACCTCTCGGGGCAACCCTATGAAAACCCTATATATCAAGTTTTAGCTCAATCGGTAAAATAGTTTAGGCTCTAGTCGGAGGTACAGACAGACAGACGGAAATTCAAAAACCACTTTTTCGGATTCTGGGAGTCATTAAACGTCAATATTCATCAAAAGCTCGAGTTCAATTATTTTTACGATCACCATACTTTCTCTACCTGTAAGATAGAGAGAAAGTAAAAACGAAATTCAAAAATCGGGCAAATTTGTAATTTATTAGTAAGGTTTAAGGACAACATTAGTTTGAGCCAACAAATAAAGAAAATATGAGACTTAACTAGGAATTTTGAAAAGCTATATTAAGTCCACAGTCCATATTATTATGTTCAAGATGATCACATTAAGCCGCGTACACACCAGCGAGCCGAATAACGAACCGTACGCCGAACTGCGCGGCGAACACTGAAAGGTGGTGGGGTGTTCGGTTCGCTGTTTTTCCGTTAGTATCGTCCAAACCCAAAGAGAATAAATAAACGTACCTATTAACAAGAATCGGCCGCTAGATATATTTTCATCTAGCTCGCCTTGAAGAAGCGAAGTTAAAAATACATCTGAGCAAAGATTTATTATTTTATTAATATTATGGTCTATCAACTGCTCTGGTTTAATAAATATTTTTATTAAATAGTAGATACTTTTTATTAGATTTTATAACATAAGTAATCACACTTTTTTTATAATAATGGACATCTCCCACCCACCCTACGATCCAGCCACCCTTGCCTGAAGATATTTTATGTTTCAAATTTACCTTTTTACATTCTCGAAACAATACTCAATGAACCGTACATCTAAAGCGGGCCTTACACGATCAATAATATTGACAATATCAGTATTGACAATACAGCCGTCAATCCTCGTGCCAACCAGTCTCAAACTTGCCCTACTTACACGATCAATATTATTGACAATACTTTTGTCAATAAATTTGCACAGTACCTCTCTTTATGCGTACGAGCAGGTATAATCTGTGTGGTTTTATTCTGTTGTTTCTGAGTCTTGTCCTTCCAAAACATGGACAGCCACACAAAAGGTTGCATAGCTATTATTTTGGCGCTTGGAACTACTCGTTGAGTGAAACGCCAAAGCTGGATGTAGGGATGTTTGAAAAAAAGAGAAGAATATTCTCATCTAGTTTTTGTTAAGTACCTGCTTACTTTCAATACAAAATCGAAGGATACCAATATATTGGCTGGTTGGAATTCCTCCCTACATAGGTACAGCAATGCGCCAGTTTAATGGCTCTCTTCACTTTGTAATTGAAAGTGAGCAGGTGGTACATACTTGGTACGTAGGTAATAAAATGAAAGAAATAGGGAGCTGCATTAACTGCTAGAAAAATAAGTACGTATATTGAATATAAGAGACAGTACAAAGTAAACATTTGTCCCAAAAATTGAAATAACTTATACATTAAAAAACTGAAGTTAATGAAAAAACTTGAGCAAACACTTCAAAATCGCCAACACTCACCCTTTAAAGTTCTGAAAAAGTGAGGGAGATGCCCTCTGTTTGTAAGTTCATTTCGAATGGTAGGGTCGTCACAGGTGGGGAAGAAGTACTGTAGTAGAATGTCGAGAATGACGAGGAACTAGTAGAGATGGGCGAAACCGTGATTTTACGATATCAGTGAATACAGTGACTGTGATTTTCAAATATCGGTGATTTATACCAGTGAATTTTCACAGTAACCTGTGTTCACAGTGTTTTGATGGACCGATATTTTTTCACTTTCCAACCACGGTCAAGGCTAGTATTTAGCTGCTGTCCGAGTATCGAGTATCGAGTATCGAGTATGGAGTATTTATGAGTATTGAGTATTGGGTATTTAGTATTTACTCGAATACTCCCATGAGTATCGGTTGGAAAGAAAACTAATTACTAGGGTGTTTGGCGGCTTGCAATGGAATTCGATACTTTAAAGGCCTAACATAAGCTCTTCCTGTCGGCACTGACATTGACAATCAACATACCTACCTAATCTTTCAAGGTTTCATCTGGGTTTCATTTTGCCTGACTTATGTACAGTCAATACAAAAGTATGCGTTTTAAGATGTTTCATACAGTTGATAAGAAAAGAAAGCAAAACATACTGTTTTTGAAAAATGAGCTCTACGAAATCAAGTCAATAAGGTCAATTCTCAATTATCTGGTAGAAAATAAAAAATAAAAGAATAACAAGGGCCACGAAGCGAGTATTTACTCGAGTGTCTTGAGGAATCAATACTAGCTCCGTGGCTCGAGTAACTGTTGCCATCTGATGCGAGTATGGAGTATCTGCGAGTATAGAGTATAGATCACTGATATCTCAATCACCAATACTTTTGAGATCGAGTAGCTGGGAGTATCGGTGATCAAATGGTATCGGTGAAAAAATCACAGTCAGTGATATATCGCCCATCTCTAGGAACTAGTACTCTGCGAATTATCTGAGCTTCTTGGAGGTTCATGTTCCATATTTATTTTAACGGAGTCGCCTCGAAAAGGATGTCATTTATTGCTTTCTTTGCGAAAGCTCTTTGTCGGGACTCTGTAAAGTCAACCATTTTTATCCCCAAACTTTAGCAATAGTCGGAATGTTGCTGTCAGGGTTCGATGAGGTTTCCAAAAGGGTACATGCTTTTTGTAAAAGCTCGTTTTGCTTCGAGATTGGACCTTGCATTCTTGGTTTTTTTTTTGTTTCGAAGAGTTTGAAGAGGTGATTGTGGGGAAGCATTGAAGATGTTGAAGCTATGGAATTAGCAGAAATCTGATGAGTGCGTCCACCTATTTCTTGACTCTCTGTACCATCCTCTTCCAACAATATATTCATCGTTCCCAAGGACTAAATCGTCTGTAATGGGGTCGGTCATTGTTACCTTCACAGGAGTGAGAGGACTGAACTGAGTATTGATGGAAATATTGACGCTCGCCCCTATACGGTCAATAATACTGACAATATCCCCTCCACTTTCCAGTATTGATGCCCGAAAAACAGAAAATCCGGATTTGCTTCAATACTCCATCAATATCGACCGTTGTTACATTTCGAGTCTTGGCGAGTGTTAATAGTTGCATATTAACCCCCACGTTGTGTCGCCATTTGCTATACTTCTCTTTTTATTGACGTATAATAGCCCCGTGATTGGAAGTCATTTGTTATATTTCTCCTCCCCACGTTAGAATGCTATTTGTTTTATTACATAACAGAATCATTTAAGAGTCACTCCGTAAATCATCGTTTCTATTACGCAACTATGTGCTTTACTTATAATGCCACGTTCCTTATCATTAGACTTTAATAAATGATAATATATCACATAAAGTTTGATATCTATTTATTCCTTAAATTGAAAACATATTGTTATTAATATTCTAATCGAAACACGATCATGTCGAGGGCCTAGCAACTTATAATCACCGATCGCTTAAAGCACGTCCATTCAAGACCACGACTGATTGCACAGTAAAATACGAAGTTTCAAAAAGTCACATATATCTGAGTTCAATAGAAGCTTCTCGAAGGAACCTTTCTAACGGTAAATTACACACCTATAAACTCAGAACAAAAATACCTATTGCTTGCGGAAGCTTCTCGAAGAGGAAATACTTTAAAAGATCTTAACTTGTCTGGATTACGTTAAAAGACGTTAACATTTCTTAAGTTTAGCTCCAGTAGATGCTGCCATCGTACCACGAGGCGCGAACTAACTAGTAAATAATTTAGAGGAAGACGTGATTTAAGCGCCACGTAATAGGTTGTAAAATTTAAATAAAGTAAAATATGTTTAATTATATGTAAAATATTTTTGAATATATGAATAATTAGAATGATAAATGGTCAATGCTTTCAAATACTCCTTAGGGTCAAATCTATTGCATTACACCGTCAATCCAGTTTTTCACTTTACACGGTCAATATTATTGACAATATGAACAGGTATTGTCAATATTATTGATCGTGTAAGGCCCGCGTTCGTCGAAATGTTCGCTTACGCGTCCACACTGTTGAAACACGTCCACGCACCACTCTTTGATGGTTGGTCGAAATACCGACATTGGCTGGATCGGAAAAATGAGCATTGTTTTGTTGCAGGTTCGCTGGAATGTTCCAGCACTTTGCGCGGTTCGCTATTCCACGCGCAGGTGTGTATGAGGCTTTAAGTGTGTCCATAAATAGCACTTTAGTGAAATTAGATTAATATAGGTACGCCTACCGACTCCAATTAAAACAAATTAGACTATTACATAAAACATAACAATAATAATAATAATAATAGCACAGCGTTTGGGTTATACGCTTTAAGTACTAGTTACGCTAATGGATTAGGAATTGGGAAGGTTGAATTAGAGGAAGTGAACCAACATTTGCGTGGAGGGAGAGTGGAAAACCATTTAGGAAAAAACCCCTTCAGTTAACCCGACCGAGATTCGAACCTCGATCTCCCCGTCCTCAGCAGTCGAGCTCAACACGACTAGCGCGTTAGCCAACTACACCACCGAGGCGGGTCATAAAATATAAATAAAACACATATTATTAATACAAGGCGGATGTACGGAGTATATTTACTTTAATTGGTCACCACTATCACTTCACTCCAATTCCGATACATTTAATCAAAACTCTCTTTACCTTACTCATTCTCGACTTATTCGGATGGGCAGTAAAACGCGATGTAAAAAATAAGAAATGTACAAACTTAATAACATAATTGAAATCGTCGCTTAAGTAATTAATACAACTGCACGATATAAGTGTGTATATATACTGATTTTTAAAGTTTTGAAAACTTTAAAACCTAAATATTTGTCTTTTAGTAAATAATTATAAAGAGAAGACTAGGAGTAAATTCATACTTTTTAAAATTTATTAAAATACTATTACTATGCTGTATAATAATTATATATTTGATAGCTAAGTTCATGGTCATATAAAATAGTGGAGGAAGTTATTAATCTAACAACAACAAAAAAACCTTTCAAAACAACAAAACAGTGTCAGTTGCTCACTGTCAAAACTAGGGGTTTTCAACCTTACCCCCGACTTATTGTTTACCCGGTCTTCAGGAGCTGGTGAGACGACAAGCCGTGTTAAGTATATTAGTGTGTACGAGGAATGAGCTCTCGGTACTGGTCGGGAATCCTCGGCTATATTCGTGATTTAAATTACCGCCTACCGATTACGCCCAGTGATCGGTACAAACGTGATTTGAAGTTTGTGCTCGTCTTAAATGTCCTCTTATCTTATACTTTCAAATATTAGGTTGAGATGGCGAGAGTTAATGCCAAATTAATGGCAGAGTATTTATCTAAAAGCTTTTTGGTAAGGAACATTTTCTCCTTGAGAGCAAGATTCACCAGAAATTCGAGTCAACCAAAGAAAGTATATGCGTTCTGAAATTACTTTAGCGACATGCTCCACCATTTAATTAGGTTCTCTTCCTTTTCTAGACTCAATTACAGCTTCCAGATTGCGCTCACGAACATTAGACACAGCAAATTGTACTTTTATACTGCGAGCAACTCCTCCCATGGCATTTGGCATCCATATTTAGGTTAGCTTCATCAAGTTCTGAGCTATGATTGTTCACTGTGCTGCATTTTTAGTGAATTGTTCTGGAAAGTTTAAACCGTTTCACTACTTATCTTCAGACTAGAACGGCGTGTCATTGTTCAACTATTAAATTAAGTATTAACTAACATTTAACTAACATTGTATAGGCCTATTCAACTATTTTTAAAAGAGGCATGGTGGCGAAAATATGAGACTATATATTCCCAGTTCGTACATCAGTGATCACAGAGTTTTAGTAGTCATTAAAACAGTCACGCAACGTTATTAACCCAATTCCTACTCCTTGGATTAAGTCGTTAATGACCTTGGTGTTGAAGGATTTAATAAACAATAAAGTCCAAATGCGCATGTAAAAGGGCATTTATTTGAAAACGATGAAAGGATTGATTGTAAAGAGAGTGTTTAGAAAAATTGTGACCCATTAACTATCGGTTATTAAGAACGTATTTAAAGAGAAATTAAATGTTTATAAAAGAGTATTATAAGAATCATGCTGTCTATTCTAATAATTTGTTATATGATCCACACTGTCAACAAATCAAAACTCCTACTTACTTATCGGTTTATATAATTGATAGTATAGTTTACAAGGGTTGCTCATAGGCTTATTCAAGTTCAAACTATCATGCCTTGCCTTAATGCCATGATAGATTGTCTGATCTATAGTCGAGTATATACAGGCTAGATGAGGCACAAGACGGAATACCTTGGGCACACCTTTAGTGTCATGAGAGCTTGTCCAACCTATAGTCGAGCATATACAGGCTAGATGAGGCACAAGACGGAATACCGTCACTACACCTTTAGTGTCATGAGAGCTTGTCTAACCTATAGTCGAGTATATACAGGCTAGATGAGGCACAAGACGGAATACCGTGGCTACACCTTTGTGTCATGAGAGCTTGTCCAACCTATAGTCGAGCATATACAGGCTAGATGAGGCACAAGACAGAATACCGTAGCTACACCTTTAGTGTCATGAGAGCTTGTCCAACCTATAGTCAAGTATATACAGGCTAGATGAGGCACAAGACAGAATACCGTGGCTACACCTTTAGTGTCATGAGAGCTTGTCTAACCTATAGTCGAGTATATACAGGCTAGATGAGGCACAAGACGGAATACCGTGGCTACACCTTTAGTGTCATGAGAGCTTGTCTAACCTATAGTCGAGTATATACAGGCTAGATGAGGCACAAGACGGAATACCGTGGCTACACCTTTAGTGTCATGAGAGCTTGTCTAACCTATAGTCGAGTATATACAGGCTAGATGAGGCACAAGACGGAATACCGTGGCTACACCTTTAGTGTCATGAGAGCTTGTCCAACCTATAGTCGAGCATATACAGGCTAGATGAGGCACAAGACAGAATACCGTGGCTACACCTTTAGTGTCATGAGAGCTTGTCTAACCTATAGTCGAGTATATACAGGCTAGATGAGGCACAAGACGAAATACCGTGGCTACACCTTTAGTGTCATGAGAGCTTGTCCAACCTATAGTCGAGCATATACAGGCTAGATGAGGCACAAGACAGAATACCGTAGCTACACCTTTAGTGTCATGAGAGCTTGTCTAACCAATAGTCAAGTATATACAGGCTAGATGAGGCATAAGACGGAATACCTTGGGCACACCTTTAGTGTCATGAGAGCTTGTCTAACCTAAGTCGAGTATATACAGGCTAGATGAGGCACAAGACGGAATACCATGGCTACAACTTTAGTGTCATGAGAGCTTGTCTAACCTATAGTCAAGTATATACAGGCTAGATGAAGAACAAGACGGAATACCTCGGCTACACCTTTAGAGTCATGAGAGCTTGTCTAACCTATAGTCGAGTATATACAGGCTAGATGAGGCACAAGACGGAATACCGGGGCTACACCTTTAGTGTCATGAGAGCTTGTCCAACCTATAGTCGAGTATATACAGGCTAGATGAGGCACAAGACGGAATACCGTGGCTACACCCTTAGTGTCATGAGAGCTTGTCTAACCTATAGTCGAGTATATAGAGGCTAGATGAGGCACAAGACGGAATACCGTGGCTACACCTTTAGTGTCATGAGAGCTTGTCTAATCTATAGTCAAGTATATACAGGCTAGATGAGGCACAAGACGGAATACCGTGGCTAAACCTTTAGAGTCATGAGAGCTTGTCTAACCTATAGTCGAGTATATACAGGCTAGATGAGGCACAAGACGGAATACCGTGGCTACACCCTTAGTGTCATGAGAGCTTGTCTAACCTATAGTCGAGTATATACAGGCTAGATGAGGCACAAGACGGAATACCGTGGCTACACCTTTAGTATCATGAGAGCTTGTCTAACCTATAGTCGAGTATATACAGGCTAGATGAGGCACAAGACGGAATACCGTGGCTACACCTTTAGTGTCATGAGAGCTTGTCCAACCTATAGTCGAGCATATACAGGCTAGATGAGGCACAAGACAGAATACCGTAGCTACACCTTTAGTGTCATGAGAGCTTGTCCAACCTATAGTCGAGCATATACAGGCTAGATGAGGCACAAGACGGAATACCGGGGCTACACCTTTAATGTAATGAGAGCTTGTCTAATCTATAGTCGAGCATATACAGGCTAGATGAGGCACAAGACGGAATACCGTGGCTACACCTTTAGTTTCATGAGAGCTTGTCTAACCTATAGTCGAGTATATACAGGCTAGATGAGGCACAAGACGGAATACCGGGGCTACACCTTTAGTGTAATGAGAGCTTGTCTAATCTATAGTCGAGCATATACAGGCTAGATGAGGCACAAGACAGAATACCGTGGCTACACCTTTAGTGTCATGAGAGCTTGTCTAATCTATAGTCAAGTATATACAGGCTAGATGAGGCACAAGACGGAATACCGTGGCTAAACCTTTAGAGTCATGAGAGCTTGTCTAACCTATAGTCGAGTATATACAGGCTAGATGAGGCACAAGACGGAATACCGTGGCTACACCTTTAGTGTCATGAGAGCTTGTCTAACCTATAGTCGAGTATATACAGGCTAGATGAGGCACAAGACGGAATACCGTGGCTACACCTTTAGTGTCATGAGAGCTTGTCTAACCTATAGTCGAGTATATACAGGCTAGATGAGGAACAAGACGGAATACAGTGGCTACACCTTTAGTGTCATGAGAGCTTGTCTAACCTATAGTCGAGTATATACAGGCTAGATGAGGCACAAGACGGAATACCGTGGCTACACCTTTAGTGTCATGAGAGCTTGTCCAACCTATAGTCGAGCATATACAGGCTAGATGAGGCACAAGACAGAATACCGTAGCTACACCTTTAGTGTCATGAGAGCTTGTCCAACCTATAGTCGAGCATATACAGGCTAGATGAGGCACAAGACGGAATACCGGGGCTACACCTTTAGTGTAATGAGAGCTTGTCTAATCTATAGTCAAGCATATACAGGCTAGATGAGGCACAAGACGGAATACCGTGGCTACACCTTTAGTTTCATGAGAGCTTGTCTAACCTATAGTCGAGTATATACAGGCTAGATGAGGCACAAGACGGAATACCGTGGCTACACCTTTAGTGTCATGAGAGCTTGTCTAACCTATAGTCGAGTATATACAGGCTAGATGAGGCACAAGACGGAATACCGTGGCTACACCTTTAGTGTCATGAGAGCTTGTCTAACCTATAGTCGAGTATATACAGGCTAGATGAGGCACAAGACGGAATACCGTGGCTACACCTTTAGTGTCATGAGAGCTTGTCCAACCTATAGTCGAGCATATACAGGCTAGATGAGGCACAAGACAGAATACTGTAGCTACACCTTTAGTGTCATAAGAGCTTGTCCAACCTATAGTCGAGCATATACAGGCTAGGTGAGGCACAAGACGGAATACCGGGGCTACACCTTTAGTGTAATGAGAGCTTGTCTAATCTATAGTCGAGCATATACAGGCTAGATGAGGCACAAGACGGAATACCGTGGCTACACCTTTAGTTTCATGAGAGCTTGTCTAACCTATAGTCGAGTATATACAGGCTAGATGAGGTACAAGACGGAATACCGGGGCTACACCTTTAGTGTAATGAGAGCTTGTCTAATCTATAGTCGAGCATATACAGGCTAGATGAGGCACAAGACAGAATACCGTAGCTACACCTTTAGTGTCATGAGAGCTTGTCTAACCTATAGTCGAGCATATACAGGCTAGATGAGGCACAAGACAGAATACCGTAGCTACACCTTTAGTGTCATGAGAGCTTGTCCAACCTATAGTCGAGTATATACAGGCTAGATGAGGCACAAGACGGAATACCGTGGCTAAACCTTACTACCTTCCACCAGCTCCGGACGCGAGAAGGAACTATTACAACACAGACGAAAAAAACACGAAATACAGTCTCGTTTATCAACTAATTTATGTCCGCTACCCACTTAATTAACTAACTCACTAACTACCCCACATCTCATTAAATGGCCGGGCCGGTTATCAACAGGACTGGATCCTAAAGGAGTGTAATCAAACCAATGGAGTGTCTCGCCCGATCATAAACGAAATGAAGCAATGAACCGGATGATGAATGGACCCAGACAAGGAATTGGGCGTCTGTTTAAATCTCAATTAACTTCCTTTCCACTTTACGGTGATACCCTATCGATATTATGGTGATTCTCCCCTGGAGATATTCACTTTGCAAAGAAAGGTAATGAGACCATTTTATTATTGCGTCAACTTTTTTTTTTCCCTGGATAAAAGTTGATGCGAAACTAAAAAATATGCCAAGTTCTACGCGTTAACAAATATAAGAATAAAAGTAGAGTCAAATATCCTTAATACAGAAGAAACTAGTTCTGCTTTGATGTGTTTATATTTACGATAAGGTGATTATCAGTTGTCCCATTTGCTATAAATAACCAAAACCTAATAACATATCAGTAAAATAATATGTCGTCAATTTTGGCCTTGACATTAAAAAAAAAATGTTTTAAGGAACTCATATGAAAATTGGTCTCAAGTGGTAGTAGCGCAGAATCAATTAACGACATTGACCGAGAGCTAATATAAAATGAATAGCACATTTTAATTCAACATTAATAAAAAATAATAAATTAAAAATAAGATAGAAAACTCTTATCAATTGAGGATATATTCAACTTAGGTTCAAATTGTACTGATTAGCCTATGTAAGAACGCACTGTATCATGAACTTATTATATATATATATATATGTGTGTGTGTTATTAAACTTGAATAGATATAGCCTTGATGCTTTTATATTATCAGGATGGTTAATGAAGTGTGATTATATATTTACAATTATAATAAAAATAAATTATGTAAGAATAATAAAAACCCTCACATTATTTATATTTGTATAAATACAAAATAAAAATGGGTCATGAAAATAATAATTCCCAGATAATTATTTCAAACTAAATCTTAAAACTAGTTTTTTTAATCAAAATTTTCTCGAAATTTTTATGAGTAACTACCCTAAAATTATTTGATTTTAGAAAAATAAACAATTTTATATTTATCATATAAAATAGCCTACAAGTACAAATTTTGAACAAAACATGTATAGCCTTTTAAAATCTTAAATTAAAAAAAAAACAATAAAAAATGCCGTCATCAATTAACTACCCTTAATTTAAAGACTAGAGTAAAAATAAAAAGAGAGAGATAGCCCTCACTCTCTTGCATTTAAATATTATGTTTGAACCAACTACATCAGACTGTTTCAAATCTATGTGCAGAGAGAGACAGACAGGCCTGGGGAAAAACAGAATTGCAAAGTCAATTTTTGATAGACCAAATTGTAAAATCCTATTTTTTGGTTCAGGAGCTCATATACTACGTAAATATTTATCATAATATTGATGTCAAAATTTTTCACAATTACAATGCTTACTTTTCATATTAAAAAGTAGGGGCAGATGTCTTGTACTTAAAATAAAATTATATTTCAACACATGATAACCAGCGGCCTAACTTTAAGGTTTAAAAGAAACAAAATACGCCAGATGGCAAAAATGAACTGGACCATTTGACTGTAATAATAATGAGGAGAACCCTTATCTGGAAATATCAAACCTAAATACAGCTGTCGGAATAAGATTCCATCTAGCATAGGCAAATTAGCAGTGGTGCCGAGCAGTTAACATAACCCGGTTCATTGTCACTAAAACCGGGATGTTTATCTAATTACATATTTTAATCCTGCCTGTAAGACATGTGAAAAGTGAACTGCCGGTGAATTAATCCGTTTGGGACTATATTTTCAATTTTAATTTTACATATTTTCGAAGCTATTACATAAAAATATATATTTTGCGTGTGTTTTTTTGTGATATTATTTTTAGGTCTTTGTTGGACAAATACTTTATATGATGCGACACTAATTTTCAATTAACCTGTACTTTCATAAAGAAATGTATCTAGTGAAGGGATGGCAGTGAGCAAAGTCCAAGTCAGGTATGTTGGCTTATCACTGTGGATTTATGTCGCTGGGAAAAGCTCAAGCTCCAGGAAAGCTGCCCCAGTTGACTATGCCGGGACCATCAGCTAAACGTCTTACTCACAGGCCCCACCCACTTCGAAGAAATGGCCAAGATGTTGTTCTCTGGACACCACCACATCATCAACGAGCGCTAGAGGGTCATTCAGCGCAATTTCGCAACTTTAACCCCCTTCCTCCCTTAGATGTCCAGAAGCTAACCTGTTATTATATAAGCGTCACCCCCCCCCCACCCGCTCCCCCCCCCCCCCACACACACACACACATATATATATATATATATCAGGGTTCCTACAGTATTTGTAAAAATATTCTCCCTGACTTTTCCCTGACTTTCCCTGACTATTTTCCCAAGTTCCCTGACCAATTTCTCATAAAATTTCCATTATAACTTTACGGTACTATACACGTGAAAATATTAATTTAAATAAATTTATTTCGGCCTCCTCCCCCCTTACAGCCGACCTTGCCTCACCTCTCATGGAAGAATAAGAAAGCAGACATCATGCCAATCAGTTGAGGGAAAATGATGGAAAAATAATCCCTATCAAAAATTTGTAACAAACTTGATTCCCTTTGGTATCATGTGCAGAAATACGTATTAAATAACAGGCCACTAAGAACATACTAAAGAGTTTGGTATCATTACAGTTTTATTTTACCTAAACTGTACATTTCCTGAACTGAATAGCTTACAACAGGAACTCTGTCTGCTTTCATATTATTCATGTCTCAAGTCAATTTTATTTTTATTAAAATTATCACTATAGTCATACAATAAGAAACTATGTTATATTTAATAAAGTGAAGCTTGCTTCTTCTTCAGTTCTTGCAACTCCACGTCTATTGCTTCTCGTTTCTCTTCAGTTGCCATCATTAATTTTTTTCTTTCTCCTTCTAAATCTTTAACTTGTATATCTAATTTCCTCTTTTCTGCCTTCTTCTTGTCTTTTTCACTTTTTTCTTGCTTCTTCATCTCTAAGTATTCATGATAGCGTTTCCGAGCACCTCTCACGTAATCCAACATCTTTTTGCTAATGTGTATATTTTTAATCCCTCCTGCTTCTTGTATCTCATCATGAATGTGACGCTGTGCAATGACTGTCTTTTCATGCATGTTTTCAACCAGTAAAGATTTATTGACTGAAAAACCACCTTCAACAGTTGCATTCCCATGCGACAAGACAAGGCAAATCTTTATTACTTCCCAAAGATGTTTGTAGTTTGCTTCTCCTATTAGAAAGCTACCATAAATAGTGTCAAGTCCTACTTCATCACTAAACTGATCACAAGGACGAAATATTTCTTGAAGCTCAGATTTTTTGAGGTTGCAAAAATGCAAGTATTCTTTCTTGGCATTTTCAGCCAGAACATCATTTATGATGTTGGCATGGTTGAGTTCCTCCAAAAGAAAAGAAAATCTCTTCTGGGCCAGTTGAGGTGAATGTTGAATAACACAAGGATCCAATGAAGACAAACCTCTCACAGCTTTCTGTTTTAAGGGACTTTTTTCTTGTAGTTTTGCAATCATGGTGGTTAACATACTGTGGCACTCATGTATAAATTCTAATTTTTGTCTTTCTCTTACTGTGATCGCAGTTTCTCCTAACAAACGTTTTGTTGCAAATCCTATATCAATATTTTTGCTAAGGATCAAATTTTCTGATTTTTTTGTGTCAATAGACAGTAACTTTGGACCCGTGCACTTCATAAGATCAGGTTTCACACAACGATTTATAAGGTATCTTAGAAGTTTCTCTACAGCTTCAAAAAGATATGGAGTCATTGGTTTTGATGTCTGGAACCGTTGCAGGAAAGGCTGACATTCATCTGCAATTGTCTTGCAGAACGCTAGTTTACACTTTAGGAATGGATCACAGGCTGCTCTTTTCAGTGTCTCTACAGGTTTTGTTTTAGGAAGTTTTGCTTCTTTGAGAAACTTAATAACATGGTCCCAAATTTGTAATGCCCTTTGAAAGCACTTTGCATTCTCTAACCAACGCACACCACAGAACTTCAATGGAAAAGTTGTACACCCTGTCAACTGGGTGAACAATGCTCGACGAGCTGGAGAGTCAGTGAACAGGTAGTACATGTGACGTAATAAGCTACTTATATCCCAATCAACAGACTCTACTCCTGTTCTCAAGGAACCATGAACAACATGAAGCCCACATGTTCCCAGATTTAGCAAACTACATACTTCATTGTCTGTTACAGATTTGAGGTGTTCCTGAAGAAGTGTTATAAACTTTAAATTGACATTTGGGCCATCCATTGACACTTGTATCAACTTAGAGAGTGGAAGAGGAGAAATACCATCCAGAAAATGCTTCAGTAATTCTTCAGAAGTGCTCCTATCGAAAAACACACTGTTTAAGTAACGACTGATGACTTTATGATTTTCCTTGTCCCAGAATCTAATTACAATGTCCATCTGTCCTCTTTGAATAACTTTATTCAATGCCTCATCAAAACAAATTACAAAGTTGTTACATGATTTTAGGCGGTCCAGTAAATTATTATCAAAGAATGGAGCCAAGCCATGCACAATGAAGTATGCAGCCTTGTCTCCACCAAAGGTAAAGGCATTGGCAATGGAACACTCGGGAAACATCAATTGAAAAATTGTACTTAAATTATTGCACGAATTGAAAGACATTTTTTTGTCAACAACTTGCATAGCCCAAATGACTTCCGCCTTAGTTATATCATCTTTTATAACAAAAGTGTTATGGTTTCTTTGAGGCACTACACTAATTTCACTTTTAGCAACAGCTTCCTTCTGCGACGTTACGATTTTCGATGAAACAGAAAAACTCTTCGAGCAACCAGCAGAATCATCACTAGGTAGAATGTCTTTGTGTGCCAGAGATTCTCTTGAAACTGGGGAGCTCGATGAACCTGAATCACTTGACTTTTTTGAAAAAAAAGTCAACAGAGAGCGTTGATTTGTCAAAGTTTCAAGAGTTTTGATATGAGTTGGTCCTTTTGCATGGGAAGCTAATTCTTGCTTTCCCATATTACTTAAGTTTATAATTTTTTTGCACACTTTACAAAATGCCTGCAGCTTATTACTTTCAACACCACTTATCCAGTATGAGAATTCAGGAAAATGGTCTGGGCTTAGCCAGAGCTGGTTAAAAACGTTTTTTTTGCTAGACATTGCTGGTGTAGTCTAATCAGTCCTGGTGCACTGTATCAAACTATAACGATGACAAACCTTGAACAAGAACAAAAACAAGTGATCACTAAAGTTAAAAGAATTGTCATGTGCAGGCTAGGAGACCTCTGCGTTCACATTCTGAAATAAAATGCTACCAAAACTTGTGTTATGGCAAGTTTGAGCATGGTAAGTGCCCCTCAGCTTTCTTCATTGGGGCAGTGGCTTATGACGCAGTAAATAGAAAAAATATTTTCTTTGTTTTTTCTAAGTGTGACATGAAGACATGAATTGTCATTTCCCTGACTTTCCCTGACCTTTTTAAAGCTTCCCTGACTTTCCCTGACTATTATTTTTTTCCCTGACTTTCCCTGACTTTCCCTGACTTTCCAGAGCGTAGGAACCCTGTATATATATATATATATATATATATATATATATTATATATACTATCTAATAAATTCGATAGAGGAAGAACTAGGACGTAAATCTATATCGCCAACTAAACTACTGATGACTACGATGTGTCAGTCTCGCCACCTGGTTGCAGATGAAGCCTCGTCTGAGATTATGAGTATTTGATATTTAGAATAGGAGTAGAGTCGTAGTACTATTTTTTAACTATGCCAATAAGACGTAGTTTTGGTGTCAGAATGTCTGACTTCTTGTTCTATGCCCACAAGGCATAGTTTTCCATCTTAGTCTTATTGTTCCTTTTCAATGTCCATATGACATATTATTTTTGTGTCGGAGAGTCTGACTTATTTTGTTTATACCCAGAAGGCATATAGTAGCCTCATGACTTATTTGGTGCTGACTGACAGCTGACAGCTTTGAAAAGTTAACAGACCAAATTATGTATCCCTATGCCGAACCATATGATCTGCAAAAACATGTGTTTAGCAGCTGTCACTTCTGACAGTCAAAACTTAGATATATACCTAAATGTTGACTTTCAGAAGTCAGCTGTGAGCAGTCAGTCAGCACCAAAGAAGCCATGGGGCTACTGTAGTTTTGATTGATGAGCTTAAAGCTCTATGTGACAAGGTCCATACGACTTAATTTACTATGTCAGTGTGTCTGAATTATTTTTCTAATTTTTTAAGATACTGACTTCCTAAACGGTATGACCATGTTTAGGATCTCTTAAAGCGGAAATCAGGTTAGCTAACGTTTTCTTCAATGATCTAGTTAGGTCAGTGACAGATAGCAGCCACTATTAGTTCTTTTTAGTGTATCTAGTTAAGGTGCGCAACCTGTGGGAGCACTACAAGTTCGTAGTAGTGGCCCGCGGGATGGTGTTCTCTCTCCGGCCCTTTCAGGCGCCATTTGTATCGAATATAATAAATATTGTTTGTACTATTTATTGTGTGCCTAAGAATGGGTGGAAGTATAAATAAACTATTGAATGTCCAGGCAGTACTTATTATGAATTGAACGGCCATAGTATTTTAACCATGTAGATGCCTGACTGCTCACCATTTACCATTTGTTATATGCTCTTTCCTCTTCAAGGAGATTATTCTTAGGTTTTCGCAATTCTCTATGGAGTTAACTCAAGCTTAGCTTATATAACTATCCTCATAGTAACTCTATAAAATTAAGATTAAATACCCCTTGATTTCATTCACTGTAATTTCACTATTGCTCATGACTAGACATTTCAAGTCTTGTCTAGGATTAACTAGGCTGGATTGTTTTTATGTATTGTGGTTTAACCTTATATTAGTATTTGATGCCTATCTGTGACTGCCGTTATGTTGAGGCAGACGCTCCTTTGTAAGAGAATGAGCATTGATCCTCATTTTAAGAGTTACTAAACTGAACTATATGTTCAATCTTACTTCAGTTAGTTCATAATCATCAAGATGCTTATTTCTATTCCTACCTATCGGGAAGTATACGTCCATGATAACTGAACAAAGTTATCTTTTATAACAATGAACTGTTTGATCTAAAATCTATTTAAAACGAATGTTATTCTATTTCGATTGTTTACATTTAATTAAACTGATTTGTTAAACTTATATATTAATGAATCAGATAGCTGAAGCTATCATCTATGCATTTTAGTGAGGCTAGCACCACTTAGATATCATATTCTGAAAATTGAAAAATGACACCTGGACAAGGGTTTCGTGTCTCGTCCTTCCCAAAACTTCCTTATTTAACTTTGTTTGTAGTTGTAATTGTCACTTCTACTTGGTAAGAGAAGCGAGGATTCACGTTAAATAAGTATTTGTACGTGCATATACTAGGAAAAGTGTTTACTATTTCAGAAATTTGTAGCCATACAATTAAATTTCATTTCAATACTATATGTATGCATTATTAACGTGGGAAAAGAATGTTTTAAATGCTACGTTTTTTCACATTATTGCACACTTTACTTGATATTTTAACTGATTTTGTTACAAATTTTTGTAAATATTTTGTAGGTTAATACTACATAAAAATCCAGACTCTCACCTTTTGTCCACCTTAATATTGCCGTGTTCATTACCACCTTTTGTCCTCCTCGATCTATCATCAGGATCATGTTACGCACGCGCTAGAATTTGAAAGACTCACACAAGTGTCTGAACAAGGGTACAAATGTTCTGGCTTCCCGGAACTACTCGTAACTTGTTTTGTCCACGTTCTGCCTTGAAACAGCCTTTCTCTGTTCAAAGCATCGTTACTGTGCCCACTTTAATCAAGGCCCGCTTATCTGAAGCACGCCCCCTTCCTCTCCCACTTTTCCGAAAAAGGTAAACATCGAAGAGAAGAACAAAAGAAGCATTTAAGAATTTTATTAGTAGTAAATACTATCAAGTTGCTTAGCGAAAAGAGAGTTATCTCTGTTCCCCGTCTCGAGGAGGAGGAGAATCTATTCCCGTGTTTCAAATAACAAAACAATGGTTTGCTTTGGCTGAAATCAGAAAGAGAGCATCTCGTGGTATGAAGGGGCTGTGTACACCCCGCCCTTCGAACCAAAGGATTTGAGAGAATAAAAAATCTGTGAAGGTGACTCCACCCTTCCTTTCTGCCTCACACACCCTCACCCGAATCCGGCCTATCCGCATCTCATCTCAGAATAGAAATCGTCGTATTATCGAGACGACAAAACAGCGAGCCTTGGGACTGGATAGTAGATTATATCTATTCCTCTTGGTGTAGAAAACCACGCCAAAAGGGTATCTAGTGTGTTGCTTGTTTATTTAAGTTGCTGTCAAAGTCCCGAAGGTAGAAAACGCTCGTTGGTGTGTGGGTAACAAAGAATACAGAAACAATATCTGGCTTTTAGCCAGCCAGGTATTAATGACAGGCCGACATAGACTAGGTAAGACGGACACAATAGCCTGGTCATAAAGAGCAATGCAATCATTCATAAGATCACAGACCTGTGGGGAAAAACACACACACACACACACATACACACTACACGACAAGTGATTAGTAATTTGCTAGAGTGAATACCTCCTTTAGAGCAAGAAGGTCGAGATGATCATGAGAAAGCTGGAACACAGTATAGATAGGTAATCGACTCAGCCATTGTGGAAAGGGATTATGTCTTGGGTTGCCCTTGGAGAGAGGAAAAAAAAGGTACGATACCATTTTCGCACATATACAGGTATTCGTGTGGATATAATCGAATATTCACTAACCAGCCCTGTAGTGGTCAGTGCACCTGGCTAGGAACCTAGGAGTCCCGGGACTGATTCCTGGCTCATACCATGGGTATTTTTTCGGAAAGGGTAACAATCCCAAAGGCCACAAAAAATTGTTTGATTAAGCTAATGTCGGGTTTGAGAGTTTCCAATGGTTCCACACCCTCATATTATATCACCATCACCTCATCTTATCGGGACATGAAAAGAGCCTCCACGGAAAGGAAGGTGTACTATTAGTACTCTATAATCCTACAAAATATAAAAAATAGCTGCCGATAGTTGCCCGTAATGCTGTAATCATTTATTTTTCGCATTCATGTGTTGCTCGATCGGGCATGCAGTGCGTTACGACCAGTGTTGATTGAATGTATAAGTCATTCACGAGCAAAGTTTACCTGGATGATAGCTCGAAATGTTACTAGAAGTAATCCCTAATATATCACTACGCCAACAGCTGACTGGCCGGATGAATGTAATGAAAATAGATGGTAATATATCAATGTGATAGTTAACCACAGTAATTTAGGCCAATATTATTCATATATTTATTTGAGGACCGACACAAAGATTATTTATCGTTTTATTCCACTTAAAAAAATATTAACACCACTTTCACAAAAACTTTTAACGAACATAGCTTCAAAATGGCAACTGACGAATCTAAACCATAAGATTGAACATAACAGTAAACAGGTTTTTTTACAATGATGCAGACACGCAGTTTATGAACATATTTTATTCAGTTAAATATTTTTAAATACGATAAAATAATCATAAAATCATTTATTGTATGTAAAAAAAATTACAACAATTTTCTCTTTTCCAAGTGAATACGATGCCTGTATTAAAAGATTGATGTGTGCACTATATACACAAAATCAGTAACATTCCAAAACGAAAATAAGTACTTTAATTATGTTTAAAATATTGTTTCGAGTTGGATGAAAAGAAATTATTTAAAAAAATGAAATAGTATGAGAAAACTTAAGTTTACGTTATTTTAAATGTAATACATAACAGGTAATTAAAGAACTTTACATTTATAGCAAAACTGTGATCTTTTACAAGTGTTGGCGACCCAAAACCTAAACATATAATTTTCGAACTGTCATTCAGGTAAAAACCTATCGTGAACGGAACATAGGTCCTTAATGTAATAGAGGTGAGACTAGTTTTAACGTATACATGGCGTTATTAAAAAATCAACTTTTTTTTAGTAGCGCGTCCTATTACATATTCAGATTACAAGCAGTTAGCCTATGTTATAACACTGTTTTTAGTAAATGTTATAATTTATTTTTAAGATTTTCTTGAAAATAGCAAGTGTATTAGTATTTGATGTTTAATAAATTATATGAATAAGTATTGCATACATGTATTAGTTATTTTTTATAAATTATCAAAAATAAAATAGTAAAAATAATCAATATATGTACATCATATTTATTCATATAATTTATAAAATCCAAAATAGTATTATACTTTTTGTTTTCGTCATTTCAACATCTAAATAAAAACAAAAAACAAACTGACGCGAGCTTCTAAGAAAATTAGTTTATAAATATAGTTAGTTTTCCCTTTATTTTCGTTTATGTTTATTTGTCCTATAAATTAGGCATTAAAAAATGGCAAGCATCTAGTGCGGAAGAGAAGCAGATTACAGAAGACAGAAAGAGGACCATTAAAAAGGGATTCAGTTCAAAATTGGGGCTAACCGTCGATCGTCCAAAGCCTGGATACGCAAGTACAATTGTTGTAAATACAGATCCATGCTTTTTCGAAAACTCAGCTGTATTTGCTTTGATAACCGGCTTGGGAAGTTTCAAGAACATGCGGTGGAAACTGCAATAAAATTAGTCAAACTATACCCGTGCTATCATATGCCTATTTCAGTGCACAAAAGATTAATTCACGGCCTGCAAATAATAGTAAAAATATATTAAAATATATCGTGAAGACTCCCCGTGAAAAGGTTCGAGAGCCAAAACATTGGAAGATATTTTCAATCGGCTCTTGGTAACTTCTGATCGGTATATTTCCAGTATCAGAAACCTGCCACAGAAAAAACTAGGGGTAAAGAGTTTATTTAGGGAAGCTGTAGAGTTATTATTCTCTCCTGCAATAACGGTCGAAACTAAAATGGAATATGGCCCTATTATTGAAACTGATTCGGATTGCAATTTGACTCTGACATTGATTCGGATTAATTGGTTCATAGTAAACCTTAGTAATGTTGCTTTCATAACAAATGAATTTTCTTCGTTTGATTAATTAATTTGAGCTAACTATTTGTGATATTTTAGAATGTTTTTGTTATATTAAACAAAAAGTCTTCATTTAGTTTTTGGATTATATTTGTGTGTAGTATTTAAAAATGTTTTAATAATTTAGATTCGTAACCAGTGACCAATAAAACCCCCATACACTAGTTTTCAACATGGTTTGATATATTTTTCAAATATGCGGCCGCCATAATGGATTCGCCATTTTTGTTTACAGTAATTTTGACTTTTGATTCGTAATCAGCAACCTCAAAAAACCCTGTATACCAATTTTTGTTTGAATCGAGGTTCACTTGAGGTTTTGGCCAGCTTTTCGGGATTTGACCGCAATGTGTAACGGTACATTAGTAATGGCTAATCTTTTCACTACTGAGCTACGAGTGATATAGCTCAAAAACAAATATACATAAGGTATTCATTGGCTTCGACTTTCCACTATACAAAATATAAAATACAAGCTCTTAGAATATCGTGTGGGGTTTAAGCGAAGATTATTCGAGCTTTAGTATCAGCCTTCGAAGACCACCTATCCAAAGATATTAAGTATGGCCGAGGACAAGTTGGATTCTAGTTCATGGTAAGGTTATTATGTTTCGTCGATTTGAGGTCGTACTTATAGCCCGAGCAGATAGTAGGATGTTATATTATACAAATATATAAAACACGTTCCTAAAAATGTAAGTATGAACATCTAATATTTAATTAAATACTTTTTTTCCGTTTAAATGCAATAAAGACACCTGATTTAGAATATATAAGTAAATAAAACAACTATTGATTGTTTAAAGTGGTTTATAGACGCATCGGCATTAGGGCTAGTTGCACCTAATCAAATAAATAATTATGATACCAAAAGGTATATCGATATATAATATAACCTATAACAGAACTAATTTATATCGGCTTTTTCAACACCGAAACCGTTAATAAGCCGCCGTTGTTGTTAATTGAAATAGGCGTATGGATAAACCACGTACAAACCCATCTGGAAAGTGATAGTATGATTGGATTGTCAAGTCATGGTAGACTGAGTTGTGTACATGCCTACTTGCTGATCAAAATTATTTTTATGTTTATTCTGTTATAATTTATAAACATGAACCACTCATTAAAAAAACAAAAATGTACGGGTTGGTTAAACTTGTAACATTATAAAGTACTATATATATATAAAATAAAATGGGAAATTCAAAAAACAATATCGTACGCAAAAAAAACATTGAACTTAGGAAAAGGATGGAAAATTTTAGAATATTACATATTTATCTAGATACTCAAAATCTATAATAACAAATATTGATAAAAAATTTTACCTTTTACACAAGGTATTTAAAATAAAATATTTTAAGGATGAAAACAAATGAAGCGTAGAGAAAAGGAACATAATTTAGCATATATTGAGAAGATGGGGAATAACAGTAAAACAACGCACGTGGAAAACCACCTCTAATGTATCAAGCAAGGATTCAAACCCCGAACTCTTCATCAACAGCGAACCAACCAATGCGAGGCTAAAGTTTCAGACCACTGGGCCGCAGAGGTATGTCTACAGTACTATACAAAATAAATGTGACTATAAATACATACCTCGAATTTTCCAAGTCAATACTGCACTCGTAACAAGTGGTTAATTCTCCTTTAGTTTTACCTGTAACAAAACAATCATTGAGTTGTAATATTATTTAATATTATTGAAAATACCTCAACTAATTTATACAGTGATCCTTCATTATCAAAATCAATAATATATTAAATAGAAAAACCTAAAAATACTGAGAAAATATTTTTTTTTAAATAGATTTATAGCACAACATTCCTACCCTAAGAAGTCCATGGGTTTCAAGTTAAGACGATTCTGATGAGAATGGTTTTAAAATGTGTAATTACACTGTTTTAGGCCTCTCTCATAGATTTAAAAAGTCATGGATGAAGGTATTTTTCTTTAATGAATTGTAAAATTTCATTTTAATACTTCATCCATGGAGAATCGCACGCTTTTGGAAATAATTTCAATACACTACGTTTTAAAATCTTTTTCTTTCAGTAAAAATCAAATCCGTTGTATTTTTAAAACTATGTGACATGCTGGCTCTCTTTACCCAATATGAAGCTGGCCTTCACAACAACAGGTTGCCAGGAGTTCTTATATAGTTAGTTTAGACACTGGTGACAAGGGGTCCAAGAAGCAAGGGGTAGGTAATATATAAGCAGCTTTCTTATGAATCCAGATAGTGATACACAGAAAAAGAGTTGGATTTACGCTCGACTCATTAATACAGTGCCGGCAATATATTAAATAGCAGTGACATAAATATATACATAGCACACAGTATTTAACCATGTTTAGATTATTGTCCGGTAAACCCGATGGGAAGCGACCTTGGGAAGATCTATATGCAGATGGGTAAATAACATTAGAATGAACCTGAAATATCTAGGGTGTAATGAGGTGGACTGGGTATAACTAGCTCAAAATAGTGTGTAATGAGGTGGAATGGGTAGAACTAGCTCAAGACAAGGGCGTATCCAGGGGTAAGGGAGGCCCCCTCCCCTCGAATCTTAAGACAAAACTCAGTGAGCACCGCGTTTTACTACCCATTCAGGTTATACGCCTATACCTAGTTACTCTACTTAAATATAGAACAGACACAACATCCGACCCCACCGTTAATTTATTCACTGTGAATGGGGAAACCCACATTTCACCAATGATATATTTTTCAGCCATGCCGGAAATCAAACCCGGGAACTTTAGCTCCAAGGGCAGAGACTCTACCGACTGAGCTAACGTGTAGGACTCGAGTGGCTGTTTGCAAGAAGTACGGTACAATTTGTATTAATAAAAAAAATGGCTACAATGAGACGCTGACGTATTTAAAAAAAACTTGAGTTGTAAATGTTAACACTTCTATTGAGCACATACAATTAAATCGTTTTATTTGTAATCTGTTAATTACAACAACAAAAATTCTACTCAAACAAATTTGTATAAAAAAGAAACTGAATAATTTAAAAAAAAATCAATAGTGATTTTGATTAATTCTCTTTAATTCATTGTAATTTTTCTTATAGTTTAAATTTATTTAAATATCTTAAATTTGTTTTTGAGAGGAATTTTCTTTCATATAGAGAAAATCTCAGACCTACACTTGGCAGTTGGCAGCACTGTCTCGTTTTCAAAAATCACTCACTTGTTTTGTTTAACTGACAAAAGATGATATCTCTTTCAGTGTTTTGTTAGTGAGTGACTTGAATGATGAGTTTGTTTTGATATCTTACCAGTGAGTTACCACCAATTCAAAAACGTTCATATTTCATAATCTATAAGGTATAGATTGATACTCGACCATGGATAGATTTATTATTAAGAAGCCACGTCTCGAGAAAGTCATTAAGATGGAAACTTCATCAAATGAAAGTAGATAAGTTTATTTTTCCTGCCTCAACCTCAATAAGTGATAGTAAATATGAATCAAAATGGCTCATTTATGGGTGAGTGGTTCTTGTAGGATTATTCAGATATTATTTATTTTTACTTTTCGATTCGACATAAAATGGCGAAATATTTTATCCAAACCAAGATGGCGGAGTTAGAGCGATTAAATCGCGTGGATTCTCCAAGTCATAAGCTAATAACTAATTCATTAGTCAACATTCAATAAACATTCATCAAAAATTCAAAAATTCATAAAATTTCGTGTGTAAATGTAAATTCGTTTGGTTTCCATTAAACCTATCTATATTTCAGAAAATTGTTTTACTTGACTTTTACATCTCCATGATAATTTTTAATTATTTTCTTGTCTTTAATATAATTTCCATTTTAGTAATAAAACATTACTTACATTAGTCATTAGGTAAATGTAAGGAATGAGTTGTGTATGGAATAATGGCAACAATGATATGATCATTCATTACCGAAAATTTTACACGAGAAGTCTATTTAGCTTCTTTTTTTTTTCAGATTTCGTGGGATCAACTTTAACTGCAACATTTATATCCCTCTCCTTCTGAACCTTCCACTTCTACAGCTTGCATTGGAGACTGCGTAGAGGTATCTGAAAGTATTCCACTAAAATCCAGTGGATATGCTAATAATGATATTGGACTTTTCGTTGGAAAATCAACCATTAGCGATGTGGACAAATAAATTTTAGAAGAAGAGCTTGGGAACCCTTACGATTACGCTCCCACAAGTGTTACGTTCAGGTAATTGGTTCAAAGAAACGAACCTCTCAAAAAATGGCTGCAGCAGTTTCCTTGGCCGGCATGCTATGAGAAATTAAATGGATCGTTTTGAAGGTTTTGTGTGGTATTTGCTCAAAATGAAGTTGGTCAAGGTTTTCATGAGCCAGCAGAAAATATAGTTAAAACATCATTCAAAAAGTGGAAGAATGCAATAGAGATTTTTGAAAAATATTCGAGAACAAAATATCATCAAAGATCTTGAGAGGCAAAAGATGAATTTTTAAACATTTTTTATGGGCACAAACAAAATGTTGTGGAACAGTTGTTAAAGAAAGAAAAAGTTGAAGTATAAAATAACCGGAAAGTCTTACAATATATTATTGAAACAATTATTGTTTTCTGTGGTCTTCGTGGTCATCGGGACCTCGGACGTTTGTCCCTAGAAGAACCGACAGCAAATGATGGAAATTGTAGAGCCTTGCTACGTTACCAGGACAATCATGGAGACATCGTTTTGGCTGGTCACACTCTATCTTCATCAGGAAATGCTATGTATGTCAACCCAATAGTTCAGAATGAACTAGTACACATCATAAGGGAACAGATCCAAACATTAATTTTGGACAGGATAAAGAAATCGATATTTTTCACCATAGTAGCCAATGAAACAAATGATATTAGCCGAGTAGAGGAATTTTGTGTTCGTTACTTTGATGTTGAAATCATGGATATAAGAGAAGATTTCCTCACATTCATCCTTTTCTATGATATGACAGGTATTGGCATTGCTGATAAAAAAATTACAAATTTAACGTTTTGGACTTGATCTTCAGAATGTGCGAGGCCAAGGCTACGATGGAGCCTCAGTAATGCGGGGAGCATTAACTGGTGTGCAAGCAATCATAAAACGTGATTTTCCTAAAGCAATATATACTCACTGCTCATCTCATTGCCTAGATCTGTGTTTAAATGACGCTGCCTAAACACCTCGCATTCGCAATTGTTTCTCTACAATATCAGAAGTCAACAGTTTTTTTTAGAGCTTTAGCAAAGCGTGCCAAAGCTTTGAAAGATATTTTAATGGCATCAAGAAAGGGCAATCACTGTCCTCCACAAATACTGCGAAACAAGATGGGTGGAGAGAGACGATGCTGTTTCAGTATTCTATGAATGTTTCGATTGTATCATTGAATAATTGGAAACAATTATGAGCAGCGAAGCAGAGGCAAATGGAAAAGCTACTTATCTTCACACATGTTTATGTAAGTTTGAATTTATCATCACTCTTACTGTTATGTCAAAAATGTTATTCATGACTTACATAACATCAAAATAGCTACAAAAAGACTCTGTAAATATAAAAGAAGAATTTAAAAAACAGTTTACAAAAGCTGGAAACATATCTAATAAATTAGAAGTTCCTATAAAAGGACCAAGAACAAATGTTAAAGCCGAAACCCCAGAAGAATACTACCGACAGATTGTGGTTTATCCTTATTAGCTTCATTGAAAGGGAGATTTTCAAATCACAGGGATCTATTAAGAAGAGGTGACTGTTTAATCCCAGTAAACGCTGTCAACAAAAAGTTTAGCGACTTGTTACCGGCTTTGAAGTTTTACAAGGATGACATGCAGCACACCAGCAGAGATATATTGGAAGCAGAATGGAGCCTTTGGGCATCACACTGGAAAGCTACAGACTCTCCAAAACCAAAGAATGCTGTCGACACATTAAAATTTTTAGATCGAAAAATGTTTCCCAATCTGACAATTCTATTAACAATTTTGGTAATAATACCAGTAACATCTTCCATTGAAAGGTCCTTCTCGACTTTGAAAAGACTGAAGAATTACCTGCGCAAAGCACAGGTGAAGACCGGCTAACGTCTTTAGCTTTAATGACTGTTCATAGAGACATAAAAGTGAATATCTCAAAAATTATCAATCACTACAATCAAAGCAATAGAAGATGCTCTTTCACTTAAAGGTTTGTGACTTTATGGCTTGTTCTGATAGTTTTTATTCACCTTATTTGGTTTATTATTTGTTGACACTACGGTTTCCCAAGATTTTTTATGCCACTGTTGATAATATCATCAATATTTAAACACTATTTCTTTCATTTGTATTAGTTTTATTTAAAATTACCACTATGCTAAATACTATTTAACTATTTATAATTATAAAGTTAATGAATAGCTGTAAAAATCGTACATTGTTACCATGTGTTAAGAATTATCAAACATAATTCTAATTATTTTATCCTAATACTACCTAGCGTATAAACCAAACTAAATGCCCATAAAGTATGAAGTATTCCTCTTAAAAGCTACATCACTGGTTAGTGGTTAATAATTATTATGAATAATCTAAAACTATGATTATTGCTGAGAATTGAGAAATACAGTTTCTTTACATATTTTCAAAAATAGGCTTTCCCCTCTCCCTCAAACTGTCTCAAGATAGGGATATTGAATCATAATCGACTTTAAAATAATTTACACCTTGGGACTATTTGTGTCGAGACAGTTTTCGAAAGATACACGCCTAGTGGTTGGATGTCAGTGTTTATTTGGCACGATAGGACCTAGAGGACTTTAACATTACTAGAATAAAAACGAGTCTTCCTAAGTTATCGCTTATAAAGTTTATTTGTAAATATAAGTGTAATACTTAACACGCTTCTTTTATATCTCATCAACTTGTAAAATTAAATAACCACGAAAAATTTAATTGGACGAGTCAAATCCTATATGCTTTTTGTTATTGTGAGTGAATTAAGACGACATCTTGGACTGTTTAATTTAAATGAATAATCGTTACAGGGCACAAACACACAACATATGTTGCCAGCTGTTTCTATAAAACATCTCGGAAAGCTTACCTTAGGAGCAAAGACCTGAGAAAATGAAATATATTGGTCTCACGAAGATAATAAAATAGTAATTTACCGTTGTATTACTAAACTAGCGTTTGCCCATAGTTCCGCTCGCATTAATATAAGAACAAAACTTACTAACTACATTTGTTCTTAAACAGTCGCTACACCCAGTTTCCCGCCCGTCAATTTATCACTGTGAAATAGGAGACTCTAATATGCCCAGTGATACATTTTTTTGGCCATGATAGGAAGCGAACTTTGGATACTTAACTCAGTTTGAAGACGCTCTAAAGACTGAGGAGGACTATCATTGAACATAAACTAAGTGCAACAAAGGTATCCAGTCTTGACCTAGAGAAGTTAGTTTCACAAGGGGACAAGTCGTCCATGACAGATAAATTCACATTTATTTCAAATGGGAATAGTAAAGGTATATTTGACCAGAGACGAGAGAAGTCACTAGTGACAAGTTAACTAGAGCTAATCAAAAAGTATTTTGGGACGAAGTGACATGGGTTTGTTGTTTGTTTTTTCCAGAGTTTGTTTTCGAGGGGGGGGGGGGGGTTGGTTTACATAAGGCTCCTTCAAGTATACATCCAATAATTTTAATTAATCAAGATTTTTTATGAAAAATAATTTTGATAGTAATATCATTGCTAGTTAAAACATAATTTTTCTTGAACATTTGTAGTTTTAATTTAAAAAAAGTCACTGTAACAATAGAAGAATAAATATGTACATAGGCCCAAAACGTTTTAGTAGGAATTATAGGAAAAATGTGTATTTTAATACAAATGATTGGTTATCATAATAAACTTACTGGAGGGTTTTAGTTCTAAGCCGTTTACTTTACTGCACATTGAGCTAAGTTTAAAAAGCAATTGATTAGGTAATGGAGACACGGAGATAGGGTGGGGGGGGGTGTTAGTCATAAAGGAGTTAGGGCGAGGGAGGTTTTAGTCAAATAGGAGCTAGGGCAGGGCGGTGTTAGTCAAATAGGAGCTAGGGCAAGGGCGGTGTTAGTCAAATAGGAGTAGCAGAGTGTTAGTCAAATAGAGTGGCAGGTGTTAGTCAAATAGGAGATAGGGCAAGGGCGGTGTTAGTCAAATAGGAGCTAGGGGAGGGAGATTTAGTCAAATAGGAGCTAGGGCGAGGGAGATGTTAGTCAAATAGGAGCTAGGGGAGGGAGATGTTAGTCAAATTAGGAGCTAGGGCAGGGGTGTTAGTCAAATAGGAGCTAGGGCAAGGGCGTGTTAGTCAAATAGGAGCTAGGGCGAGGGAGTGTTAGTCAAATAGGAGCTAGGGGGAGGGAGTTGTCTATTATGGCTATTATGTCTATCTTTAGGAAAGCTAGTTAAAATTAAGCAGGAACAGAAATGTTGTGAGGATGGTTTTGTTTTAAAAATAATATTTTTTAACAGTTACAACTATTTAAAAAGTTGTTTACATCTTAACCCAACACACATAAATGCAAAGGTAGTTTAAAGAAAGGAAGGTAAAATACTTATGTGATAAATCACATGTGGAAAATCCCCATACGCACTTTGTCGAGATTCAAACCGTGACTTCCCCCGTCAAAGTCAATCTGGTATATTGTGAAAGTGACGCCTTAGATATTTCGAACATAGGTGCGGGTACCCATCTAAATCTAAATCTCAACTTCATTGGTATGAAGTGGATCACTCGGGCGAACCAAAACTCGGCCGACGGGAAAGGACTTGCGACTCCCTTGAGGATCAGAGAGAAATCTGGAGAGTAGATCAACAAATCAAACCTCCGGACGCTAGCACTAAGACTCGCTTGTCCGGCCGGAGCACTTCCGAGCGCAAACAAATAACGAGCAAGGAGTATTTGTATTGGTCAATAGCAACCAGCCACCGTCAGTCCCCACGCCGTGTGTTTGCTCTGCACAGTCCAAACATAGTAGGGGGGACGCAGTCACAAACGACGCGGCGCTGCCGCCAATACCTACAACTCTTCCTTTACCAGGCACGCTCTCGTCAACTCCGACAGAGTAGCAGGAACGCCAAATGATACATAGGGTGGCTCTAAAACCTATGCTTGACGAAATAAAGTGGAGGAAGGGGGTCAAAGCATGGGTACATTTCTTCTAGAATTCTAACTTCCTCATCCCTATCCCATTAGGGATAATCCTTAAATTATGTAAGACCTTTTTTGTCATTTTCAACCCTCCTCCTCACCCTACGTAAGGGCTCTTTAAGATTTTGCACCCTCCCCTCCCTCTTACCCACCCCTTGATCTCACATATTTTTTACGATTTGGTAAATTATAATATTTTTAGACGTATGGATTGATTCTAAAGCAAGTGATATGAAATTTTAGAATACTTCAATTGCAGTAAGTAAATGAAATATAAGTGAAATTTTATAACCAATAGGCTATATTTATTTTCCGACAAAAAATATATATTGTTTTTGTCTCACCATTAACAATGTTAGAAACCCTTACTTAAGATGGATTCCGATCCCCCTTGCTCCCCCTAAGAACCTTTCGTAATTTAAAGACTGCCCCTTAGTGTAATAAACGTACGCGTAAAGCTCGGACGGGTTGTAAGACGGTGGAAGGAGTGAGGTGTGATTCCAACTAAGAATAAACCATGTAAACACACCCACAAATGAGCTGTGTATGTTTACAATGTATAGTTTCCTAAACAGTACCAAGAATAATTTTTGACAGTGTCAGATTTATTTTGCATTTCAATAGCAGGGAAATGATCCACATCCACAATGGTGGAGGACACTAAGACAAAACCGTTTGCTTTCGCTGGGGTTCGAATTATGTTCGTTTACTGAGGTGTCATTCCCTAAATTACTCCCACACCCTTCTTCCTCCATGGTAATGTGGGTAGATCTGTAGTTTATAACAAGGCAAACGGAACGTCTAAAGCCTCACGTAGCCGGGTGGGTTAGGATACGGGACCTTCTTTCGATTAAACATATTACGTACGAATTAAACGGACTGAGCCACAAAAGCTTTCTAAATGCTAAGCTCATTTAAATAAGGTTTGGGGGTTCGTTTACCAAACACATAAACCAACCCTGTCTGAATCTTTTCAAAATAAATAAAATACACATAAATAGGACAAATAACCCAAATAGCTTGTGGAACTATTTTAAGGTTTTGATTGCTTGTGGGGCGCCATTGGACCCACCAACAATTGGCTCCAAAAACAAATGTGAAAAATGTTTCTGGTGACCATGTAGACACACTTATTGGCGTGTTAAACATAAAAATTAGTATTATAGCCTTCACATAACACATATTTTAAGAATCATTCATTTACCCCCCCCCCCCCTCTTTTTATGAAATTTTTTTTGTAGCACCTTTTATTTTGTGTACCTTCTTTAGACTGATAGCTAATAACAGGTATATACAATCCAATTTTATAAGAAGGGTCTTATATGACTTCTAAATTATTATTAGCACCGCGTCTTACTACCCGTTCGGGTTATACGCACTTATTCTAATGTGTAATGGTAGGGTGATTGTGAGATGAAATGAAGGACCTACAGTTTAACGTGGAATCCGAACCACGGTGGCGGCCTGGCATTCTCCACATTCACAAGATGTCTTGTCAGAGGTGAAGGAAGGGTTTGGAAATCAGAAAAATCTGTGCCGGGACCGAGGATTGAACCCCGGCCGCCAGCACAGAAGTCTGACACCTTACCCCTAGACCACCAGGTCACCGACATGACTTCTAAAAAAAGTCACATCTACTTTCACGTATTCTTATGTCAGATCATGCGGTCTGCAGCTTTCAATTTTGAAAGATACTATCAGTACCCATAAAACTTGCTTCGGTGGCCACATGGTCTAAGGCGTTACTCTCACAGTAGACTAGACTGCCAATAGCTGAGGGACCGGAGCTCAAATCTCGGTCGGGCATACTGAAGGAGGTTTTTTGAAATAGTTTTCCACTTTCCCTCCATGCAAATACAGGTGCACTTCCACTAAATTAAACCTGATACCTAACATATTAGTGTGATTAAGAGATTGGCGCATAGCCCGAACGGACAGAATGACGCGGTGCTAAAAAAAAAAGTACATTTTATAAGAGTAGCACGCATAAAGAGAAGGCCAATTTTAAGAATTTTAAGAAACAACATGAGTGGGCAAAGTGTCACAACGCACATTAAACTCGAACAATTGCTCCTAAACGTCAGAAATAAAAATAAAAAGATTTTAAGAAAAGAAAAATCGTGAAGGTGACATATCTTCCCAAGCCTTTCCGGAGTCTAGAAGGACACGCGGCTTGGAAATCAACAAAAGAGATGCCAACAATTAAACGGCCAAGTTAAACATGGACTCGCCATTAACGACATAAATCTTGAAGCGGCGTTTTACTGCCCGATGGTCCAACGTATTTACGATCCACTAGAGTCGACAGGGCCCAGTGTCTTGGAATAACGACGACAAGGTATGCTATGGCCTGTGGTAGCCCTCCTTATCTCTTATCTTAAATTGAAAGTTGTTTTTGTTTTCCAGAGGTAAATAAAAGGCTATATCTAACACTCAAATGAGAACGTATTATTTCTTCAGTTCGAGGTTTGGATCCTCGAAAAAACTGTCAGGTATTTTGTATTTCACTGCATTGATTATAAATTCGCACATAAAGTAAAATAAACTTAACAGTAAGCTCCAGACTGGAGCGTAAATTTGATCAGTTAACTCAAAAGACGAACTCATTCTCAAACAATAGATTATAAATACCAAGAGACGATTAATAGCTAATAAATATAATAATGCAGGATAAATTAATGTAATTTAAGTAATGTGGAAGAGATCAAACTGAAAAGTTAGACGTGTTAGGCCTTGGAAGAAACAAATATACTTAATTTTTCATTTTTTTTTTTAAATTCTGTCTTTTCTTAATTATTTTGCTCACAAAATTACACAAAGAAAGAACAAAACACCGAAAAACACACGAAGAAAATATAGTTGTCATTTTTATGTGTGTTTTATTTCCTCTCATTACGATGAAGGCACGCGCCCAAACATATGAAACTGTGCAAGTAAGAAGGTTGAAAACAAAATGTAAGAATGTAGAGCGTATGAATAAATAAAGAAAAAAAGTTTTCTTCATTCAATCATAATTTAGCGCATCTATCTTTACAGTTCCATACCCTTTCCCTATTCTTAAATTATCATTATTATAGAGTATACACCTAAAGCCAGGATTTTAAAATGTGTATTACATTTTTTTAAATTAATTAAAAACCGGTTCGGAAAAATAAAAAGGAAGTTTTTTTTCTATTTAGATCAAAGAAAAGCGTTAACAGGAGTAGCCACGCAATGGATGCTTCTGCTTGTGCGCAATATAGTGTAATGTGGAACTTGATAAGCCCTGAATGTACAAGAGGTGTCATCAAAACGTGCGATCACACTTAAAAGGAGCTCTGAATGACACGTATCTAAATTGGTTACGAAGTCATGTGAACTAACCTTTTTCCCCCGCTGATATTTAAATCACAAAGTTTGATGAAGAACTAAGGTTTCATAGTCTATATTTTAAAATAGTAAATTATTTTTCTTTGTGAAGTATGAGCCAAGCGGGCGGACATATCAATAGTTAAAATAGTGAATAGCTTGCTGGCTATAAATGTGTAAATTCAGTGGGGTAAAGGTCAACATGATATATCACTGGTTTGGATATGTGATTTCGTGTCTCAGATAGTTGACAAGTCTTACTTTATTGAACCTCATAAAGTAAATTATGCTATTCCTCCAGCATGGGAGGTCTTAAAGGTTAGAGTAGATCCTAAGAATCCATGCACATGGGCGCGCGCGCGTGTCTGTACAAATCATTTCCAAACGTACATCTTAAAACGCAATCAATGTTTGAGAGGAACCATAATATATGAATAAGTTTTTTATTGATTGATTGATTGATTGATTGTATAAACAGAATACACATGAAACCGTTAATAATCTTTTGTTGAGACGTAGGCAATGCTTGTAGGTCAAAAGACAGCACAAATCGAAGCGATGAGCAATATACAACCAAAAAGACAAAGTTTGCCAAAATGTAATCACGCTGAGAGGACAATAATAAAGAAAAGCTAAGAAGGTAATGTGAACATTGTTTTGTGATAATTCAAGTAGCCAAAGATCTCAAGTGTCCGATATGGGATAATCTCTCAAAGAACTAATGACGTAACCCTGGCAACAAAACAATCATTAGTAGGCCTACCTTAGCGGTAAGAGGAATGATGAGATAAGTCAAAGTTTCCGGGCTCAATTTTATGCACAGATGTCAGATACTTTTATGAACATATGTTTGTATTTTATTAATACACTAGAAAGTAAAGAGCGCATCTCGTTTATTCTTTAGTGTGTTCATTGGGAAGACATAAAAGCAGATGGGAGGATAACATTAGAATAGTTCTGAAAGAGATAGGGTGTAATGCGGCGGACTGAATAGATCTAGTTCAAGATAGGGATAGGGTGTAATGAAGTGTACTGGATAGTACTAGCTCAAGATAGGGATAGGTCACGTACTTTAGTGTGTCAATTAATTCGCGAGTTTATAATGCCATAAAGTAGGTGTTCATTAAAATAAATATTTCGCAAAACTATCTTAATTCAAAACAACATGTGAAGAGCGGATAATATTTAAACACAATTCATATCAACCTTTCATCGCATTTTAATTATATTTTCTCGTTTGTATTTAAAAGGAATCGGAGTTAATGCTAATAGGATCATTTTCTCACTTATCACACTAAATAAGCAGGCCTACATAAAAATACATTAAAATTGTAAAAATAGCAAAAACAATCAATCTTTTGGATAATGAAGACTAAAAACACTCGAATCGTTGTGACGTTTAACCGAAATTAGCCATGCTTGTAAGTTTCTGGGTAGATGGAATGGATACAAGTTCTTAAGAAGCCACCAATGAATACGTCGGGGACTCAAATTATATATATATATATAATATAATATAATGTCTGATGAGTTAGTCAAGTCGATTGGAAATAAACTTGAGTTTGCCCTTACAGACAAAAATAATTAAATATACTGATATAATTAGGTCTATAAGGTCATTCTTTATAGTGATATAATTTTGTTTTAAGACATAGTTTACTCACATATTGAATAAAAAATTGTCTAGTTTTGAAATATATTATTAATTTCTTGGATTAAATATGATCAGTAAGACATATGCTTTTTGGTAAATTATCTAATTATTTCGACATCATTATTTATTGTAGCTATTTGAATAATTTATAACCGTACAAGAGTTGTAATTTCGTCTCAGTCAGTACAGTGTTTGTGGATAAGAGGGAGAGGGGCTGTTGAACATGAAGAGAGATTGAAAAAGTTACTGCTGCAAACTGTAAAGATAGAAGAGTGAGTTGAACATAAAGAAAAATAGAGAAGTTTGATAAACATTAAAAGAGAACCAAACAAAAGAGTGACACTTCTTTCATATGTCATAGACAACACAATGCAGATATGTTTCTATCCACGGAGGCGTCTCTAAAAGACCACTACCTACCAAGTCCGAAGTTTGCGTTACCTCTCGTCATTAATCCATGGGCTCAGCGAGGACTCAAACGGCACATGTTCCCTCCATGCTGTGTCTTGGATGTTTCACGCAAAAGACAAACAAAGAAGGCTCTTAGTCGTCTCTGACATACCCACAAGTATTTATTAATTACAAGCCACAAACGTTCAACTGCTGTCGTAAAATTTTAGTAGAATGAGAGAATACATTTTTAACAGCGTTAGAAATTATATCTTGAATTTAATGAGTAATAAACATATTTTAACTTCATATGTGTATCGTATTTAATTAAGAGATAAAAATAGCGGCTTTATTAATTGTGACATTATGACCATCTCTGCTAAGATATGCAGGGATTAAACGCACCAAATGTTTTATAAAACCTAAGTCCCTACCAGCTATTAATTCATAGATCTTTTAATGTATCGCTCTATGTTTTCTATTAATTGATTGACAGACAAACAACTATTTATGATGTTTTAAAATGACCGATTCCTTGTCCCTTTAAAGATTTACAAAGCACAGTAATACAGTTTTTGGAAATAAAAAATTGGACGCATTAGTTTAAAGATATGAGAGAGGAGGTTCTTAGTGGTGTACGTACCCAGTAACACTTTCTAAGGTCAAAACTTGCCGGATAAATTTAAAATAAAATATTAAAGTTATCAAAATGAAAATAGACAAATATTCATAGTGAAACTAAGGGATGTAACACAGGTTGGGAACAACGAATATTTAGCACCACGTCTTACCACACGTACTGCATATGTAATAATTACACTAATGAGCTACGGATGAGGACGGTTTAATTTAGAGGGAGTGTACCAATATTTGCGTGGAATGAGAGTGGTAAACCATTTTTTTAAAACCTCAATCCACCACCCGAGTGTGATTTGAACCAGTCTAGTCTAACACAAGTGGCACCTTAGACCATGCGGCCACCGAGGGAGGTATACTATATTTGTAGGTATACTCGTATATTCCAACAATCAATTCAAGCATTGATAAAGAATAAAATATATTTATTTAATCATGTTTATTTAATCGCAATCAATAATTTTTAGCTATATATATTTGAATTCCATAAATGGGTACGATTTAATTATTGGCGAGATATTAAATTATTTATTTTTTACGTTCCAAATATTTGAGCTAATTAATACCAAAAATGAATTTTCCTGATACCACTCAATCTAACCCTGTATGTAGCTTTGTGGTCAGTTAAGCCTCGATGGTGGGGATAGAGAAAAAAAGGGGGAAGGGGGGCAGAAAATACAACTCCCCGTTCTCCTTTGTGGTTCAAAAAGTCGAATATAAAACGCAAATGTCATAACTTCCTGCGGGTTACTATTTATTAAAATAATAACCATATGTGAAAGAAAGTATTCTGATGGATTGATAGTACAATTTTTGGAGCTTGAGTTCGTACTATTTAATAATAATGTATTGTTATGATGAGTAAAAAAGAGTTATTCAAACATGCGCAATATTTCCAATTGGTCTTACTGGAAACGAAAGCGTCAAGACATAAATATGAAAAATTAACCTATAACTATTCCCATCTAAGTATTCTTTTTCAGCTATATTCAATTAATTTTAGTGATATTCATTAAAGTTGTAGTAAGAATAAATATTAATTTAAAATATAGGGAACGTACTTAAATGTTACATATACTTAAATTGATTGGTATAACTTTTTTGGTCAATTAAATCAAGATGAACATAAGAAACATAACGTGCAAGATAATTTATTTAAGGAAAAACCTAATTATAATTAATTATGAAGTCAATTAAAACAGATACAATAACATTTCTAAAAAAATCATCAGTGAGATTGTTACAATAATAATATTAATAATGTGATGATAGTAATAGCAAGTTTAAGGATTGACTGACAAACAAATTGACTAGTGTAAAGATTGGCAATTTGACTAGATTGGAGTTATTAATGCCTTAAAAAGTTAACAAAGACAGTTAATAAATTTGAATAACTTCGAAATAAAAATATTTAAAGGCTGAATTAAAGGTATGACTTATCAACAGTAATATGTAAAATCCCGGGATGGATGTATTGATTGGGTTTTTTTCTATGTGACTTTCCACTCTCCTTACAGGCAAATGCGGATACATATAATTTTGAATCATTCGTTACTAATCCCTTTCCTATTAGTATATACATATGGATAGCCCAAACTGCTAGTAATGTTAGAAATTTGAAATTGAAAAAACCAAAACAATGACTCTTCACTGCAAAAAGTCAAGTAGACTCGTAACCAAATCTCACAAACCAAAGATATGTGACCAAGAGTTCTGAGCTCATTAAGTTTTCATAGTAGTACTATTATTATCAACAATAACAATAATCTTTGTAAATTAAAACAAAAGCAAGTGCAAGTACATTTAATATTGCGAGCGTTGTTCCCGGCGGCCCCACTACCTTAGCCGCGAGAGTGAGACTGTCCCGCTGAGCAAACCTACCATGCAGGTTGCAGCGTTCAGAACCACAAGGCGCTATCAGAGCCACGCAACGGATCATCTTGCGCCAATAAACCTAGAACGACTACAATGGAGTCATACGTTTATTAACAATAAGAAGGGGGGGGGGGGGGAATCCCTTAAACTTTACGGCCACTGACTAACGTTCAATTAATTAAAGCAAACCAAACACACACATATGGTGTTTCAAATTTTATCGAATAAAAATACATTTTCACCTGTGCTTTGTTTAGTTCGTGTCAGAATTGTCGCTATCAAAGTAATATAATATTTGCTATTCTTCTTGTTATTTATATTCATATTTGATTAGATGAAAATCTTACAATCAAGTTGTAAATTATTTTTTATAAATTTGTGTTTGATAATTCTCACTAATCGGCGGGGAATGGTAAAGTAAAAGATCGGAAGCAACGTTATCATTCCTTAAGATTCAAACATAATATTATCAAGCACACGGATAATGTTTCCTGATCATTAATTTAGCGTGAAAAGCTCGTTTAATTGTGTTACCTACGCCTAGTGTGAACGCGCCCTGTCCCTGCTAGATCCACCTGTTGATCACCCATAAAACCCGTGAGTTACGAGCGGCCCTTAGTCCCTTGTTGCGCGAAGCGGCTCAGTAATAGCCGAGAGAAGAGCCCAGCCTAGTATTTACAGTGGGACGAGCTCAAACTCGGAGAGAGAACCAGTTCTTGTGACTGGCTTAGCGGCCAAGAGAACAGACTGCTAAATTGAGTTGGATCACAGTTGATGTCGAAGATAATTCACTACTAATAAATTGGTTTACCATATATCCGAGTTATTAAAAGCTAAGGCATTAACAAGATTATAAAATAAGTCAGGGACGAATGTAAGGAGCGTGAAACTCATTGCAGACGTACCAGTGCTTCTAAATATTTTAACTGGTGGTTGGTACTTTAAAAATATTAAGAGTGTGCAAGTGGGTATTTTTCACTTCGAGTCGAGTTAAGATGAACTTATCGATTTTTTTTTTTTTTCAAGTTTGAAAAGTATATAGCAATATTTGTACAAAAAATATTTCAAGTTGAATTTCTGTAATAAATCCATTCATACTCCAAAATAACTCATAATTTATATATAGTATATAAAATTAAATAAGTTTGTGAAAAAAACCTATAATCACACAAATTCTATTTTAAAATAAATTTAAGATAAATTGAAGGTCGTCTACTTTATTTTAATTAGACAAAAGGAAATACTGCGGGATTCTATTTGCTAAGAAATTAGATCTTAAAAATTGAATCAAATTAATCAAACCAAGAATTTTCGATAAACCGATCGAAAATTCCGAAATTAAATTAATCAAACTAAGAATTTTCGGGGAAAAGATCGAAAATTTTGAATACTCAAATTTTTCGAGTTTTTTAAAAATCTTCCGGGTCAAGCTCGAGCAGATAATACTCTCCCACCCCAAAGTAATATATTTTTTTTACCATCGCGTCTTACCACCCGTTCGGGTTGTACACCAAAATATAGTTAATCACCAGAGAAAAGGGAACGATACCAGCAATGTTATATTTTAAAAAAACTTACTACATTATGGGCTTAGTAAATTATATTTTAAAGAAATGTGAAACTGTAAGGTTAAATTCATTTTCAACAACATATAATGCGAATTGTCGCAGTTCTGGATTAAGATGAAAAATATAGGAAACTAAACAAAGATCTCTCTATACTAGGTACGTGCGAGACTCAAAAATATGATCTCGTATCGAAGGTTAAAAAATGAATCTCGAAAACTCAAGATATAAAAAAAGCAAATAATGGTCCTAAGGAATTAAAAAACCAAACCGAGAATATACTATTTCCGATAATACCATAATAACCAAAAGATTGGCCTCATTTCCCGCCCAAATACAGCCTTTAGTAAAAAAGTTTTGGTTATACATATTTTTTTCGATATCAAACTTTGACTATAAAATCTGTTACAATACAAAATTAAATAATTTATAAATGATTCAATCCTCGGGCCCGGTACGGACTTATCTGATTGCCAAACCCTTACTTCACCTCTGGCTAGACGTGTATTAATCACAACTTGTGAATGTATGGAATGCCTCCACCATAGTTCGGATCCCACGTTAAACTGTAGGTCCTCCATTTCATCTCACAATCACCCTACCATTACACATTAGCGTAAGTGCGTATAACCCGAACAGCTAGTAAGACGCGGTGCTAATAATAATAATAATAATAATAATAATAATAATAATAATAATAATAATAATAATAATAATAGAAATAGTAAATTATAAATGGTGTTCATTGTAGCTACCTATCACTATTTTATTAATCGCATTTAAAATGTGTATGAGTTATATCCCAAGTGTTTGACTGAACTATATATAAGACAATCTAAAGCGAGCGTCAGCAAAAATATCAAAAAGGAACTCTATAAACTATATATTTACTTTAATAAACATAATTAAAGATTTTTGTACTTTCAAAGGATGTTTTCTCGTCTCGTTCTCCCGTCTCGATACCTTTTATTTATATTCCTGTCTCGAATTGAAAAGATGATTCTCGCACCTCCCTATTTTATACAAATGAAGTTATTTGTTATTGTCAAAACGGAACATTACAGCAATTGTTTTTGTGACTTATGTGAACATTCCACGAATTCCCTTCCCCTACTCTCTATGTTATAGGATTCTAAACCAGATGGCCCATTCTATTTTGGGTTTTTACGGGAAGCTAAAAATGTATGTTGATATTCCAACACTTTAAAAGGGTTTGGAGTTTTAAAAAAAGGATCACAGCGTTGTTCTGTAACCATACTACCGGCGTCACAATATAGCTACGTACTGTTAAAAATTGAATACATATTATTTCGAAATGTTAAAGTGAACCATATATATATATATATATATTTTTTTTTTTTAAATTAGTCAGAATATTTCGAACAAATTAAGCGAGTGGGACTACAAGGTTCTCTCTTGGCATAATTTTAAAATTCTTTTTCAACTGGGTCTTATTTACAACCGGTTTTGACTGTGCACATTATGGTAACGCTAACGGTATAGTAATGAAAACGATAACATATAGAAGAAATGTACCAACATTTGTGGAGGGAGGGTAGGGATATCATTTAGAGGTAGGGGGGGACTACATCCGGCCAGAATTCGAGCCCCAAGCTCCCAAACCAGACGAGACGAGACTGACATTTAGCCCACTTGCTCATCGATGAGTGTATCAGCATAGTTATTGTATAAGTGTTTTTATAGACTAGTAGAATCCCAATATGGAACTGTGTGTATGTGTTCACACGCACTTCTACACTTGTAAAGTTTGAAATGATATGAAGATTAAAAACACACTTTGTCTTCACAAACTTTAGGATTTATGTTTTTATTATATTTTTTCAAATTACAATTTCAGGACAAAGAGCGTACAAATTTTATAAAACTACTTTTATAGTTTTTTTAAAAAAATTGAGATTCCCTAAAACTCCAGAGACTATTTGGACCATTCCTCCTCGCAAATTAGAAAAAAAACTAGAAAAATAATTAATAAGATGTTTGAAGTTGTCCTCCCCTAGAAATGGTTGAAATTTGGATGGCCCTAGAAGCTATTTCGAATGCTCCTAGATGGATTTTTTTTTTTACAATTAGATGCATCTAGAAGTAATTTGAAGTTTGATTTAAGGTTATCTTTCTGCTTCATATTCGATTATATCAGAAAATTAAAAATATATCTAGCGGGAGACACTTTTTCCAAAGGAGCGAATTCTTTACAAGGGGACAACGCCCCTCTTACCACCGGTACAACCACCCATACATGTAGAACGGAAAAGGTATATATTGTGACCGTGACTATACCAGAACAAATATGTTGTACACAAATACCTATAAAACATGAAAATACTGAACTAGTAAAATATTACAAATTTATGTGAATAAATATAGTAATTACAAGCTTTTTATATAGATATAACATTATATCGACTTCATCTCCGCCCACATCAATACAACTGCGGTAGAAACATGAGTCGCATCGTAACATAGTTTTTGTAGAATTCATAAGATGTCGGTGGAATGGAGATGAGTGAAATCACTATACCATATTTAAAAGAATATTAAAAATATTCCATTGTGAAAGATCTACTTCAATCATCCCAATAGAAACTGTGGTCAAATTAAAAATGCAGTAAAATGTTGTTCGATGTGATTGTAGGTAGGGTTTAGCAGTGTACTTATTTCCTTATTAATAGGTTGTGAGAGAGCTTTTAAAATGATAATGTTAAGTAGAGCTTGAGGTGCCTTAACCAGCATTCACCCATAAAACTAAAATAATATATATTTTAAGACTATTTTTATCTTCCTTTCCGTATTCCCACTTTTGGGACGTTTTTACGATTAGTGCAATCGTTGTAACGTTTAAAGAGCTAGCCTGATATATTAATGTTTGTTCTCAACCATTGGGGTGACATTTGATATAACGATTGAATTGGGTCCAAGTTTGCTATTCTGTATTACAAAGGGATGATGTTTTATTTTATAAATTAAAAGTTCTGGTGTTTTATATTTGTTTTTATTTTAAGTAGATAAACAGTTTTTTGCTAGATATTTCACACGTTGTAGATTTTAATTTAAAAGCCCGACTATTACGTAATATTCATGATAATTCCGATACATGAGATTAAGAACACGGATTAAGATGTCATAGACTCTACCTACACGGCTCCTCGTCAGGAAGGAAAGTTAAGAGATGCGTACCCTGAAGGGGTATATCAAGCGACATTTCCTTCTCGAAGCTTCCTAAAAGAAAAACAGTGTGGTCATCCAGGTGCGTTTCTGTCCACAAAACTGCGTTGTCTTTTCAAACAGAGACGTAAAAATATGTCGCCATACCTTGCAGCTTAACACAAATAAACCTTACTACCCGCTCTCATTTATAATGTCGTGATTTTTAATACAAATGCGAATAATAAATTAACTTAATGTTATGTATAATTCCATAACATTACTACGTTTTAATTCGCCCACCAGGTTGATCGAAATAGCTAGAGCCAAGAAATCAAAATATTGGAGGCTAACAGATAACTTCAAACTCAAACGAAACAAATTCACGCCTCTGAGAACGACAAGTGTGAATAATCGGGCCTCTAAAGAGTAAATTGTTTGCACAACTTAACGGTGCGTTGCATGCAAAGGGCGAATACATTCTAAAGATGCGCCAAAACGCACAGATAAGTTTATTTTATGTCTTAACGATCGATTAATTGAATGGTTGAGGATGTGTTTCTAATCAGAGCGAACATTTTAAGGAAGTCTAGACACTAAATGAAGGTATAAAATCTACTCTAATCAGGAGTGTTAAATCCACAAAAATCCGCTTCGATGGAGGCATGATCTAAGGTGCTACACTCACAATAGAATAGAATGGCAATGACGGGGAGATCATGGTTCGATCCCGGTTGGGTGTATGTACAAAGGGTGTTTTTTTCCTAAATGGTTTCCCATATCCTATCCACCCAAATGCTGGTTCACTTCCTTAAAATCCTACCTTCATAATATCTAACCATTAGCGTAATTAGTACATAGGCGTATAAACTGAATGGGTAGTAAGACGCTGTGCTAAAAAAATCACAAAAAAAGGTATTTCAATATCTATACCCTGATTTTGTTTGGAAGAACAGTAGAGAAAATTCAAACATATTTATTTGCGGCCAACTTTAATAACATTTTACTATATTATTTGTGTTATTTTATAGGTATTGATAACATATATAATATATATAATATCCAAAGAGACAGCTGAAAATAACATGACTTGATGTATGAATATATTAAAATTGTTTTAGTAACTTTAGTAACTAGCTTCTACCGTTCTTCCTACCAAAAGCATACTAAAGTCTCACGTTCCGAGTCTTAATTTTTTTTTCAGCCATTCAGGCTACGCGCATTTTTATGTCTATCAATTACACTAATAAGGTAGGCATGAGGAAGGTAGCATTCAAAAGAAATGTTCCCGCATCTGCGTTAAGGGAAAGTGGGGAAACCATTATGGAAAAGACCTTCCCAGTACCCTGACCTACCCAACACAAAAAAAAAAACAGTCTAAGTGAACTTGACATAGAAACTGCGTGCCCATCGGTGCGGATCTACGTCCTACTATCCAACAGAGCTATGCGCCTATTTACACTAATGTAGAGGAGGAATTTGCGTAAGAGTCGGGAACCCCCTCAGTAGACTTGGCCTGGATTATAACCCAAATCTCCCCTGTAAGAGGCAAACAAGACCAGACGAGAATGATGCCCTGGACCGTATTTCCACCGATGCGGGTTATGCCCCTTGACAAAAAAATAATCCCCGAGCTGTAAAGAAAATAAAAATACAAGGAAAGTCCTCGCATCCCAGAACTCGTTCCAGCACCGGTTCCCGACGATTAGTGTAAAAGATAATAGGGCAGGCAAACGCACCTCTAGAGACACAGGGAGTCTCCCCTCATTCCTCTCAAAAAGAGTCGCCGTCATACAGCTAGCGGACCGTGGTGAAAGGGTTAATGGGACGAGACCAGGGTTCGTGCTCCGACACGGCCCCCGACACAAGACAGACGGTCGGCGGTAAAAAAAAAAAAAAAAAGCCGTCTCCCATCACTACACACGGCACAGCGCCCGACAGCGGATCGTAAGGTAATTAAACTAAACCCCGAAACAATTAGTATAGTTTAAATGAACAAACACAAGTTTGTTTTCAGACCCGCTCGAGTTAGTAACAACTTAGGAGACTTGTTAATCACCTGCTCACCCCATGAACTAGTATGGATTGTATTCGGGATATTCGGAATTGAACTAAAATATGGAGTGGGTGCGGTTTTGCACAAATATGTGATACAGTATATTTTAATGCGCACCACCCCTTACAACAAGTCAGCGCTATCCGTATGTTTACAACAAAAGGATAGAGATGAGGAAATGTATCCACATTTTCCATAAGATGGAGAAACCCTCCCTCAAAACTCCCAGTCGGGAGGAGAAATCTCACCTCCACATCCCCAGTAATTCTGTCTATTGCAAGAGTGACGCCTTAAACCATTGTAATGTAACTGACTTGCCCCTGAAAAGTATATGAAAGCATTGACAATAATATCGTCCTAATTTTATAAACGTATTTAATTTTATTTAAATTATATAGTATATTAAATGGCGCTTAAAGCACTTCTTCTTCTAAGAAGGCAAAAGTCGCTGATCAGTGACGTCACGCACGTGACATTATTAGTCAAGTCAGTTGACAATATAAGATTTTTTAATAATAACTTCCTCTTCTGGAAAGTTCAACTAGAGATTTTAAAAAGTAACTTGAGTCAGTTTCCGGCTCTCGAAGCTTCTAGTGACACCGAGATGTTTTTGTCTTGTATTTTAATTTTTTATAACACGACCTTCTCGAAGCTTCCATGAGCAATGGATAAATTCGAAGGATGGTGCAATGTAAGGGCAGTACTGCTCACTACTCACTTGGCGTCCAGTACTGCACAGAACTCACTACTCACTAGTCACTTGGCGTCCAGTCCTTGAACTACTCGGACTGCAACTTCTGTCCACGCTCATACTATAGGCCGGGTATATATTTCGACATGATCTATTTTCTCCTGAAATAAACTGAGGTTTATAAATAAAAAACATGTAAACATAAAGTGTGTATTAATTATACAAGATTTAAATCACCAATAATTCTTCAGTTGGCGCCCATCACGCGAGACGAATATTTCAATAACACTTCAATTGGCGCACAACGTAGGGACTCGTAATCAATAACACTTCACCATGGACCCACAAATGAAGGAAATTAATATTTACCATCGCTTCCTACCTATTTTTAATATACGTATATATAATAATTTAGTTTCTTTCCGGAAAAAAATTAGCTTGAGTAAACTCTCCTATGTCAAGAAAAGGGATTTTCTTAGGAATTATTTTAAATGCACCAAGCCGGGAATTAAATACATTCTTCATAATCTGGAAAGGTATAGTCACCTATGCCGGAGTTTCGCGATACATTCTGGGAAATATAACGTCAAAAGATCGAGTGGATTCTCGTGACTTGTTGAGAAACCACGGAGACCATTCCATTAGCGCCGGTGAGTTGGAGGAGCAGGGCCCCTGGAGACCGCTGGGGCAGAAACCACCCCCTCTCTCTCGTGTATCAGGGGGAGTGGATACAACATATAGGTGGACCACACTCATTCGGTATAAAAGGAACTTTCATAAGTCTTACCTGCTTCGGTGGCTGCATGGTCTAAGGCGTCACGCTCGACCTGGACTAGACTGCCAATGACAAGGTAATCGGTGTTCGGTGTGCTTAGGAGTATTTTATCGCTCTCCCTCCCCGCAAGTGAGGGTAGGCCCCTTCACTTCCCCTAAATTCAACTTTCCCCATGCCGAATTCATTTGCGTAATTAGTACTTATGGGTATAACCTGAAGAGGTAGAAAAACAACTTACGGGCAGAAAGCTAGAACAAGAAGGGCTTCTTTGCTGTTAACGTTTTAATACATGTTTTAGCTCGCGCAGGTGAACACGCGGACAAAGACGTAAGTCTCGCCTAGTCTAGTTATACAAAGACAGAAGATGGAGATTTTGGTTTAATCTTGATCGAGTTTCTCATTCCTCTACGATAAAATAAGGGCACATTTCCTCATAACTTTTTCATTGAAGTAAATATGAGGATAGTTTATGTGAAACCCAAAAAAAAAACGTTTACTTCTTTAAATGTCAGAGCTAAAATTTATTATTTTAAACACCGGTCCTCCAACTCCCTCCTTGACATGAATTAGAGATTAATTTTTTTTAGCACCATGTCTTACTACCCGTTCGGATTATACGTTTAAGAACTAATTATGCTAATGATTTAGGGATGGAGATGGTTGAATTTAGATGAAGTGAACCCACATTTGCGTGGAGGGAGAGTGTAAGACTAATTAGGAAACACTCTTCCAGTCCACTCGACCGATATTCGAACCTCGATCTCCCGGTCCTCTGCAGTCTAGCTCAACACGGCTCTAGCGCGATAGCTAACTACGCCACCGAGGTGGGTGAGTTAGAGATAGCAAGGTTATAAGAATGCCCTACACGAAACAAATACGGGACGATGAAAACTGTTATGAGTCTTATTAATGGATACCTTGAAATATGGGCTCTAACTAGATGTCTCCAAACGAAATAAGAAATAAAGTACAGGTTTTCTTTTATGAGTAACTTCAATGCCCGTGTTGGTCCATACACGAGCCAAATATTCTGCGTGCGGAGATTGCCCAACACTGTAGCCGTGGCTCTTGTCCACCCCGCCAACCCCTCCGAGAAACCTTTTGGGACCGCTCCACAACTGGTTAATTGCCGCGCACGATTTATTAATGTGCCAAACTACCTGTAAACCACTTATCCGATTCTTCCACTTTTAATATTATCCCTCCAAAATGAGCACGCAGCTCTAAACTGATCAGTGAGTATTTAGTTAGGTTTAACCTCTGAGCGCGGATCCAAAATAGAACCATGATAAAACTAAGCACATCTAACTAAAGAGATGATTAAGGAACTAACCAATTTAGAGTCCCCTAAATTCAAAGAAAGCTTAATGAATGAGTATGTGGTAAGCAAGAGAATGATTCTTACTAGCGACCTGTTTATTTTCCAGTTGAAGAGGCAGTATAATTGTTAATGCGACCTAATGGCCGGCTGTCAGGGTTGGTCTGAGTAGATGAAGCTTTAGATCGGTGGTCTCCAAATGGCGGACCGCATCCGCACCACAGATACATTTTTAAAGACCTTAACAAGATAGCGATAAACAGAAGAAGAAATGATGCTATTTCAGTGGTGGGCGGGTAGTGGACATGGAATGACAGCAATACTAAATTAGTAGAATAAATAAAAGGAAAGAAAATCACGTTTTTGAAATAGTAGAGTCTTATAGGGCTTGAACTTAAGTCACTGTTAAAGTTTTGCCGGACCACGTAAGTATGTCGAGTTTTTAAAACGAGCCTCAATCAAAAATAATTGGGGACCCTTCCTTTAGATAGTAGTAATAGTAGTTTATTTTACTTTCATTTGCAAGCGTAAGGGTTTAACAAACTATATTATTGTATTATGTATATTTTAATCAAGTTTTTAATTTTTAAACATAATAATAAAAGTAATAGGTGTGATATGTTTTTAATTGCTTTGTTTTCTTAAATCAATTTATTTTCAGTTTCAATTCTTGTGTCTATAATTTAATTCTCCAGTTGAATTGAAGCCAATTATTTTACTAAGAAAAATCGGACTAATAGTATTTTGAAAAAAAAAAACTTAAATGTTAGCCTTGATAATATTTTAAGTTTTTTTTAAATAATTTAAAAAGTAACGTTAAAGATTTTAAGTCAACCACCCACACCAATAGACACACGCTCTAAGGCGACGGGTTCACAAAATACTGGCGTAAGAGTGAAGAAGAGGTTTGAGTTCTAATCTCAGTCGGGTCACTGCGAGTAGTTCTTCCATCTCCAACCCATGCTAATACGGATACAATTCTTCTTAACAACATAGTCCCATCCCCTTAGACCGTCAATAACTTTGGTGTTAAAAGGTTCAAATAAAAAGAGAATTAAGCAAAATGAAATCGACTATGTTGAATTAATATGACAAGTAATGTGAAAAGACAAATAGAAATAATTCTAAAGATAGCAAACAAACAAAAAAACCTTTGTAGTGGTGGGAAGTAGCAAGAACACAATCCAATTATTTAATTCATGACGGTGCAACTTTTAGGTTACGCTGGAAATCAAACACAACAGCATGTGGAACGGATGCTTACTTTTTAAACTTGTAATGCGGAAAATGTTGGCATAATCTCGGAGTGAACCTTTCTTCCCAGGTAATGTGCTTCGCTGTGCAAATAAAAACGTCAGGTGACGGATGAACGGCAAAACAGAAAGGATATAAAAAACACAATTAAAATCAAAACATTCATTATCTGACTTGGAATGCCATAGGAAGACCCGATGAAGATCTCATTTCATAGATAATTCATTGCCCCATCTTCATCTTTTATTGAGAAAAATCGCGCTAGCCGTTTTAAAGGATAAAAATGAGAAAGTAATGACTGAATTTGTGGTTTAAATTTGGAAGTTATGGGTGATTTTCTGGTGGATTCCGTCAATTTGTGAAAGTTTAATCGTGCGAGTCATCAGACAATGTTCCCAAGCAGAGGTTAAGTGTTTGTTTCCAATGTGTATTGCTGATGAGGAACCTCCTGAGTGATCACAATGACGGCTCTACCCACTCAAAGACGTACAATGGATCAGCAGCGGCACCCGATTCGCTCCGGCTCACCATTGGACATGGTACCTTGCCCCCAGCAATTAAACTCCCCGTTCATCATCATCACACTATCACAAACACTCGCATCATAAAAAGTCCACAGTTTTTTTTAATGTCACTATTCAGGTTTCGGAACAAGCCAGTGAAAAAATAAGGGTCATTAATGGCCACATTTAGCTAATGATACACGCACAACCTCATTTGAGGCAACGAATTATATTTGGGAACGAAGCGACATCTTGACGAGAAATACCACCCATTTCTCTTTAATATGAATACAAAAATGTTTTTATTTACACTAGATAATTATAAATTTTACACGATTAGGATTTAAAGTTATGGCTCTTCGGATTTAATGTATGTATGTATGTACTAAGAATATTATCGTGTTTTAATAACCAACTTGAAACCTGATTTAAACAAAATTTAAAGTTCGCAATAGATAAACTCTAATATAATGTTGGGGAGATCTGTATGTCATACAATCTATTAAAAAAACACAACACGTACCCACACACACATTTGTATGGTATCATATCAAACAGAACCCGAAAAAAAACCTCATCATTTTAGAAGATACGTCAGTTCCTTTATACAAGCGTTTTTCAACCAGTGTTCCGCGGTATATTAATGGGCCGTTAAGGTTCATCAGGTGTGTTGTGGGAGTTTGGGGGAAGATAAAAAAATAAGAGAGAAACAAATTTGAGGAACAAAAAGAGATCTTTTAAAATCCACGACTAACATTATTTTTAAACACAACACAGTTATTATAACTTTAGCTACTAAACTTTTAAACATTATCTTAATACTCGTTATTTTAATGAATAATTATAAAATATACCCCTTAAAAAACTAATTATGTGCCTTGATTATATTATGGCCTTGTTCAGTCTGCCGTCAGTTATAAAAAGTTTAAAAAAATCACTGCTCTATACCTATCATTATTAAATAGTATTAAATGTGTAAAGGTGAATAACGAACTCAAATAAATTAAACAAATTATAAATATAATTTGATTCAAAATCGAATTACAAAATTATGAATATGAAGTTTAAAAAAATATATATAGTTACGTTTTAAGACGTTAGGTATCAATGTAAAGAAAAATGTGTTTTAAAAATTATGATATGATCACCATTTTCCTGATAGTTTTTACAGTGCGAGTTGCTTCATTGTTGTCCTTCAATTTGAAATGAAACAATCGGCCTCACTCACTCCCATAATTTGTTCACTATCGCTTACAGACTCGACTATGCCCCGGTTGAGAAGGTGTTCATTCAGTTAATGAAACATGCTTTCGTGAAAAAAGAAGGAAGTTTCCAGGAAAACATTGTACGGCTAACATCGACAGTCGTGCAATTAAACACTTTGACACCACTCACTAGTTCTGTGGCAGTAAAGTTGAAACATATCAACAAAAACAGTGTTGGCTTCTACCCTCCAGCCCCCACCCCTCTTGCCCTCACCCCACAGCGTATAAAAAAACCGCAAATCCTAGATATTCGCAAATTAAGAAAGTAAATACCACAAGGTTGTGTCGTGAAAGATACACCTATAAGCTCATCGTTTCAAGCTGTGTACTAAGGAAAGGAAACACGAATTTACTTTCCTGTTCTAGGCCAAAAAAGGGGCCCTAATTACCTCAGTGTGTCGACGGGGCTATAAACTCAAATAATAATAAAAACTAAAAAAAGGCATTATAGTATCTTGAAACCTTTATCAAACAATGCGGCATTTCGTATGTGTAGACATTTGTACAAGATTAGAGTGAAAAAGTAGTTCAGAAGTATTTGACGCAGTTTTAACCGAATTTCGTTACATCCCGTGAGAGGCCCATCAAAACCTCAGGATCTTAATCCACTCGATGCTAATATTGAATCAAACCTTGACAATTGAATTTTAAAATGTTGGGAGCAGATACCATCACATCTAATTCAAACGGCTGTACTTTAGTGAAGATATGGGAAAACTGTTACTAAATAAAATGGCTCTTTTTTCTCACAATATAACTTTTAAAAGCATCATTTTTTAGAATTCCGTTTAACTACCCGTTCGGGATACACCCCTATGTAACCTAATAGTTACGGTTATGTTTTAGGGATTAATAAGGTTGAATATGGAGAAAGTGTAACTGCATTTGCATGGAAGGAGAGTGGAAACTATTTCGTAAAAAAAACTCGGTACACCCGACCGGTATTGAACCCCGATCTCCTGTCATTGAAGTCTAGTCTATTGCAAGACCACGCGGCCACCGAAGCGAGTTTAGATTTAATTAAAAAAGCGTATTTGAAACGGATTTTAATCACGGACAGCACATTCAATATAATGGTAGGGTCTATACTGTTAATAAAATGATTTTTAAACAAATAATCTCAGTTTTCGCGAAGTTGATTACCAAAATTAAATAGTTTTTTTACGAAACGCAAATCTAGGCATAATTGTCTATGTATTGAAACGTTTATTTGATTAGGCCTACTCTAGTATATGGCATTTGGAACTCAAATGTTCATTGCCACACTTACAAGTACGGCACCTATCCCTAACTTGAGCTATTTCTATCCAGTCCACCTCATTACAACCTATTTATTTCAGGTCCATCCTAATGTTATCTTCCTATCTGCGTCTAGGTCTTCTCATTGGGTTCGCCAGTCAATACCCTGAATAAGGTTCTAGATTCTCATAATCGCAATGCATGTCCTGCTCACCGTAATCATCGAAATATGACTATCCTTATAATGTCTTGTGATGAACACAAGCTATGTAACTCATTATTATGTATCCTCCTCCACTCCCCAGTAGCCTCATCCCTTTTTGGACCATATATCTTCCTAAGCACCTTGTTTCCAAATAGTAATAAGCAATATTGAAAAGCAAAAGATTAAATATGAAATATTCATACTGTTGTATTTCTCGGTAGACAAAAGTTAAATAAAAAAGGAAATAGGTACCGACCTTAGGTCAACAAATCTTAATAATTATTTATCCAAAATTATGAGGTTTAGAGTGTTTAAAATAAACACAAAATACTTACTTATTAATTGAATAAAATTATATATTTTTTCAACATTTCATTTAATAAAATAATTTTTTCTTGTATTTATAATCACGAAATGGAATTTCCTAGAAATTTTGATTTTCCTCCAACTCCTGATGTCGCGGTGGTCCCCCAGTGCCCATAGCTTTCATTTGGTCGTCCACTTATCACCAAAACATTGAGAAACACACTGGTCTAAGGCCTCATTCTCACAACACGGCTAATGGCGGGGTGAAAGGCTTTGAATCCCGGTCATGTTTATTGAGGCCTGTTTCTCCTGGATGGTTTTCTTTCATCTCTCCACGAACATTCGGGTACACTTACACTTTATTCAACCTTCCTCATCCCTAACACCTTAGTGTAATTAGTACATAGGTCTAGGGGTAAGGTGTCGGACTTATGTGCTGGGGTCAGGGTTCAATCCTCGGTCCCGGCACAGCTTTATTTGATTACCAAACCCTTCCTTCACCTCTGAGAAGACATCTTGTAAATGTGGGGAATGCCAGGCCTCCACCGTGGTTCGGATTCCACGTTAAACTGTAGGTCCTTCATTTCATCTCACAATCACCCTACCATTACACATTAGCGTAAGTGCGTATAACCCGAACGGGTAGTAAGACGCGGTGCTAATAATAATAATAATAATGATAATAATAACACTAATAATAATAATAAGTACATATGCGTACAGACCGAACGGGCATTAAGACGCGGTGCTAAAAGACAGAGAGGAAAAGCTTAAATCATTTGGTCACCATTATAGATTTATATAGATTTTTGTTTGCTTGCATAATTGAAGCTTCTTTTTTTTTTGTAAAGTGTAAGAGTCTGGAATATGCCGTTCAAGCCTCTCTTCGTCTACCATATGCCCGATAAACACGACACACCAAGAATGTCGGTGGTAGAAGGACAGTGTTTCTATGTATGCCCTCTACCGCAACACACAATGCCAATATTATGTGTCCGCTTAAATTAGGGTGGTTTGACGAATGTCATGAATATCAACAACAACAATGGGAGGGGAAGAACACGATGTGCAAACGTATGACGTAACCATCTGTAGGGAAAAACACAAGAACGTATCTAAAAAATAATTTTAAAATATTCATATATACAAATAAAATTTCCTGAAAATGGATGATCCCTCTGAAATATTATGCTTGACTAACTAGGATATTATATAAAGATACACAACTAAGCTCAGCCCAGAAATCGCACCAAAATGTGGTTTTCTGAATTCTTCACTTGACAAAAGCGAGAATACTTACTGAAGATATATTTTATCCATGAGGTGGAATGGAGTCTTAAATCATTACCTCGGAAATACACAATGTATTATCCCCATGTACAAAGACAAAAGTTAAGAAGGGAATTGTTAGTTTCGTTATAGTTAATTTAAGATCATTTTGACAAATAATGAACAACTAACTCATAATTTAAAATGTGTGGATTGACATAATATAAATTGGTAGAGCTTATGATTTACGAAATATTGTAAATTTTTTTTATTTGTGTGATTGGAGCATTCCAATGTCTTGTTATGTGCTCAGGTAGATCTGGCATAATCTGGGAAATGAGCTTAAAAAGCTGCGTACTCAACTAGGCTGCCAATGACAGAGAGGTTGGGGTTAGAATCCTGGCCAGATGTATTGTGGGTGGTTTTTTTCCACTCTTTCTTTCTCTCTTTCTATTCACGCAAACACAGGTAGCCTTCCTCTAGATTCAATCGTAAACCTATCCATAGATAATATAATTAGTACATAAGCGTATATCGTGAACAGGTGGTAAGACGCGGTATTAATAAAAACCTTTGAGAACATAGATTTATTCTATCGTGGGACATTTTTCAGACATACAGATACTCAAAGAGCAAGGGGAACTAATAAAATACAGCAGCACACAAAAACGTGACATCAATTTCTAAGAAAACGCATAAGCATATACCCTGATTTTGGTAAGATGTCCATTCTGGAAGGTCGTTAAACCTAACAAAATACTGCTATACACAGGGACGTAGCCGGGGGTGGGGTTTTTGGGGGCCTCTTTCTCTCCTTTTATGTCACTGGATGATTGACATCATGGCAAGAAAACAGGCACGACGATTGTTGTTATGAACTGTGTTAGATAAAAATAAATAATTTTGTTACTATTTCACTTATGTGAATAAACTAAAAACTGATTTTAGTATATACTTCATTACTACATGTGTTTCAATAAGTTTGACTTGTGAAGAACTTTTCTTTATAAGTAAACGAAATATAGTTACTTAGAACTGTTCTTATTTAATTTAATCTTTTACCTATATTTTTGTGTGTTTTAGGAAAAATAATATTTTTAGCATTTTTATATTATGGTATATCTGCTTGAAAATATTCTATAACCTATAGTCTATGAATAATATAGTATGCTTGTTTTAGTTTAGAGATCTGTGATTTAACATAATTTATAAGTGTACTTGCATTGGTTGCAAGAGCTTGGGGGGAGAGGGGGAGGTACGATAGGACTGATGGATGGGGGAAGGAGAAATTTTTCTCAAGACCTCTCCAAAATGAAATCTTGGCTACGTCACTGCTATACAATAAGATTCTGGTACTAGATAAGGCCTTACAGAAAGGACTTCTTACCAAACAATGTTACTTGACTAAGCGATAGATTTAGAAAGTCAATAAACCAAAACAATGAGAAGTGGAAATTTGTTATTTGATGTGATGATTTTTGAATAAAGGTTTCTAAATCGTATATTATTTCGGTTTATAGTCTATTAATTAGACCCACTTCAATGGCTGCATGGTTCAGACTGGCCTGTTTAATATGGGGAGGTTGGGGTTTAAATCCTGGTTGTGTTACTAAGAGGGTTTTTTTCCTACGTGGTTTCCTACTCCCCTTCCATGCATATCAGAGTAAATTACCTCTAAAGTGCTTCCTTTTTCATTCCTACCCTATTAGAGTTATCTTATATGCGTATAAACCTTAACAGGTAGTACGCGGCGATAAAAAGTTATAGCTAGAATTAGTAGAAATAAACTTTTAGAAAATACAAATGTGTTGTTTTTTGATCAACAACGATTCTGTTTTACTTCATTATTAGTGTTAGTTTACAGGTAATAGTAATAAATATCAAAGATACAGCTTTAGAACACATGATTTGACAAACGAATAAGCTCTTCCTATGAAAATTGGATTGTAGCTAATCCGAAACAATGGGCATGCGGACAAAGTATTCAGTTAACTCTAGTCTTGTTTTGTTGATGACGACAAGGTTGGTTTTCAAGTCCCAGCCATGTGTAAAGTATTTCCCCTTAGAATTGTTTAACTCTCTTCATACACACGAATTAGGATATATTTTGTTTAAATTATACTTTCCTCATTCATACCTTACTAATGTAAATATGTGGTTTACGTATAAAAATGTTTCTTTGTTCTCAAGTTTTAGAAATATGGCATAAGCTCATTTTTATATTACTCAACATTAAATTTTATCGCCAATATTACACTCTCTAATGGAACAATTTCACGCATTCATAGGAAAATGAAAAAAAAGTTAAAAATTACTTAAATGTAAAAAAAAAGTAGTAGTCCGAATTTTAAGTTTTCACGCATCAGCAATCGCACTTCTAGATTATTATTTTTTAAATCGTTCGGAAAGATAAGCTCCAATGTTTTGTTACGAATGTAATGTTTTAAAATTCTCCCCTTTGCCCTCGAAATATTTCCGCAGCCAAAACTCCAGCGTCCTGTTCCAAGCACGTTCCCAGCCTTAGAGGAGAGAGAGAAGACAAGAGAGAGGGAGGACACCGTTATCAAGACATCAAGGAACCTGCAGCGCTCACGTGCTTGAGGGAACGGCGAATTTTACGGCCATCATCCACTTGACGGCGGCCGCGTACACACACACGATCATGACTGACCACACTCGTAGGGACAACTACATGTCTCGTATCACATCACAGACACGGATATCCCACGTAGGTATTGGTCTCACAAACCCCCTCTTCGATTGTTTAAAGGTGTGTTAGACCGTGCGAGCGAATGCTCATTCTTCTCCCCATCCCCACTTTGCCTAAATTCTCTTGGTTACTATTAGCACCGCGTCTTACTAACCGTTCGGGTTATACGCACTTACGCTAATGTGTAATGATAGGGTGATTGTGAGATGAACTGGAGGACCTACAGTTTAACGTGGAATCCGAACCACGGTGGAGGCCTGGCATTCCCCACATTCACAAGATGTCTTGTCAGAGGTGAAGGAAGGGTTTAGTAATCTGATAAATCTGTGCCGGAACCGAGGATTGAACCCCTGACCCCAGCATAGAAGTGCGATACCTTACCCCTAGACCACCAGGGAAATTCTCTTGGTGTTAACTTATAGCGATCATTCTTTTGGTGCTCGATCATGTTCGCCCAAATTGTCTAGAATGCTCCAAGAATTGCTCACTCAGTTGGTGTAGACCAGCGGTTCCCAAACTGGGTTCGCCAAAATATTTCTGTAGTGGTGGATCTTTTCAGCACTTTGTGAGGAAATAGAAAGCATTAACAACTGTTTATCGTCTCACGCTGAAGTCAGGTAGTTATCTCGAGGTAGAACTCTTACAAGATTGTTTGAACTTAAACACTAAGTTTTCGTTTTTCTTACCAACCACCCATTTCACAAAGCGAAGTGCATGCAAGATCAAATGTGGCTCCAGGTTTTGGTCTATTTGGCATAAATTTTCCCAAAATGAACAGCTTAAACCTATCTCTCCATGGGTCAAATATAAACTTGTTTACTGTGAAAGAGCGTATCAAATGGTTCATAAAAAACTTAAATTTTGGGAAACATGTTTAATTAGCAATCAAACGGAGCGCTTTGATACCCTTCATGGCTTTATGGTAAAAAAAAATCAGCTTTCTTTGGCTGAAAATGTTAAGAACATGGTTATATAACACTCTACAGGACTTGGAAAACCTTCAGAGAATTTTCCAGCAATGTTCAATAATAACAATTGGATTCACAATCCTCTGTAAGATACAGCAATTTTGGAATCTTCCACACTAATCGTGAGTGAAAAAGAGCAGCTCCTTGACAATTTCCACTGAGGTCGTAGAAGATTCAATTTATAGGAAATCGCTGGCGTAGTTGGCTAACGCGCTAGTCATGTTGAGCTCGACTGCTGAGGACGGGGAGATCGAAGTTCGAATCTCGGTCGGGTGAACTGGGGGTGGTTTTTCCTAAATGGTTTTCCACTCTCCCTCCACGCAAATGCGGGTTCACTTCCTCTAATTCAACCTTCCCAATTCCTAATCCATTAGCGTAATTAGTACTTAAAGCGTATAGCCCGAACGGGTAGTAAGACGCGGTGCTAAATAATAATAATAATTTAGAGGAAGGGTTCCTTAATCTGTGCGGAAGGAAAGTAGTACGCCATTTAGGTGATATCACCATCAGTACACCCGACCGAGATTGGAAACCTTATTTCCCCATCACCAGCAATTCAGTCTAAAGCTTGATCCACAAGTTCACCGAAAGTTAGAAAGCGGAATCTGTGCAGTAATTCACACACTTTAAGTTGACCCATGATGCATTGCAACGCCAACTAGAAACAGCTGATTATCAACATTTTTTATTTTCTAGTAGATAACATATATTTTAGATCATTGACCCGATGGATGTTTTCAAATTATAATGCTGTGTCGTGGCACAATCCCAAACATCAATAAACACGCTTTATATTAACGAGTTATTTCAAATATCCTCACAAATGCCAACAAACCGATCTTCCAGCTTATGAGTGTAGAGCGCATGCACACTAATTGGTTCAGAGATTTGATTGGTTCTCCTGTGCCTAACATCTCGAGCAAAGCGGACAAAATAGAGAATAGTTGAACTTCTGCAGAACAGCTCGTGTCGATTAAGCGGAAATCTTGCTATTGGCTTAGAGCGCGTCACGTGACCGCGCTAGTTTTTCGGCGAACGTGTGAATCCACAGTAGCACGAGAGTGACGCGTCATAGCAGGCGACCAGTGATGTGGGACGTAGCTCTGGTTCTTATTTTGTCAATTCTAAATTCACTATTACAACACCCACCTATTAATATTCGAAAATGGGTTTGTTCTGAAACGATACCAATTGACAGACGACGTCAATTTTACCAGCTGTGAAATGAATGAGTTCATATTTTCCAAATTTTTTGTTTTTGTGCATTTATTCCTGGAAGCGTAAATATAAAAGAAGCCTGGCCGATAAAGCAGGTAGACCTCCCATACCAGCGCAGTAGCCCTCCGTAGCATAAGGTATTAAAACTGGAGTCGAGCCTGCAATATTATACCCTGGCCTCTGGGCAATGAATGTATGAGGAGCGGTTGCCAACAACATGGTTACAGTCCGTTGCAAACACTTCTGTTTACACATCATCCAGGTCTGAACCCGGGCAATATAGTGTGTGGGACGGAGCATCTGTTTACACAACATCCAGGCCTGAACAGGGGCAATATAGTGTGTAGGACGGAGCATCTGTTTACACAACATCCAGGCCTGAACAGGGGCAACATAGTGTGTAGGACGGAGCATCTGTTTACACAACATCCAGGTCTTAACCCGGGCAACATAGTGTGTAGGACGGAGCATCTGTTTACACATCATCCAGGTCTGAACCCGGGCAATATAGTGTGTGGGACGGAGCATCTGTTTACACAACATCCAGGCCTGAACAGGGGCAATATAGTGTGTAGGACGGAGCATCTGTTTACACAACATCCCGGTCTGAACCCGGGCAACATAGTGTGTAGGTTGGAGATCTGTTTACACAACATCCAGGTCTGAACCCGGACAATATAGCGTGTGGGACGGAGCATCTGTTTACACAACATCCAGGTCTGAACCCGGGCAATATAGCGTGTGGGACGGAGCATCTGTTTACAATCATCCAGGTCTGAACCCGGGCAATATAGTGTGTGGGACGGAGCATCTGTTTACACAACATCCAGGTCTGAACCCGGGCAATATAGTGTGTGGGACGGAGCATCTGTTTACACAACATCCAGGTCTGAACCCGGGCAATATAGCGTGTGGGACGGAGCATCTGTTTACACAACATCCCGGTCTGAACCCGGGCAACATAGTGTGTAGGTTGGAGATCTGTTTACACAACATCCAGGTCTGAACCCGGGCAATATAGTGTGTGGGACGGAGCATCTGTTTACACAACATCCAGGTCTGAACAGGGGCAATATAGTGTGTAGGACGGAGCATCTGTTTACACAACATCCAGGTCTGATCCGTGATAGCTTATACAACAGCAGCCCCCAATGGCGGTCACGTGGTTTAGCCGTTAGACCAACCAACTAATCAAACAACCAGCGATGTGAGTTACTAGTTAGAATTAACACATCACTCTCGCGTTGGACTGAATTGCTGGTGATAAGGAACTCGAAGTTCCATTCTTTGTCGAGTGTGTTGGCTGTGTTTTTCCTTGAATGATTTTATGAGGAGAGAAGGACCAGTGGCAGGGGGGAGGGGGGAGTGTATATTTTTTTAGCCCCACGTCTTGCTACCCATTTGGATTACACGCTTATGTACTAATTACGATGGGTTAGAGACGGAGGTTGAATTCAGAGGAAGTGTACCTGCATTTACATGGAGAGTGGGAAACCATTTAAGAAAAACCACCTTCAGTAAACCTGACCGGGATCAAACCCCGGTCTCCTCAGTATAGTTTATTGCTATAGTAGAGCCATAGAAAATGCAGCCACCGACGCGGGTAAGTTATATTTGAGAAGGCACAACTGAGCTCATGATATTTCTAATTTAAAAAAAAAATAATGTTCAAAGTGTACTTTCTAGACCAACTAGTTAATATCAGCACACGAGAATTTATACGAGCGAGAGCGAAATAGACTACCAATTATGCCGGGAAAGATAGTTTCAGATTCCTTCTAGGGTTATTTTACATACCACAATCGACTTGGGACCAACGTCTTTACTTCCCCGACGTAGAAAGTTGTGCTACAGATTTTTATCTTCAAGAAAAGTCCGTCGACTCCGGATGGATTCGAACCCGTGAATATCGGATCTTGAGGCGAGCACTTTACCCCAAGATCACCGAGGACGACCAGCAAAAGTGCATCTTAAATACTTCAAATAAATAAGTTTAACAAGAAAGTCTACTTTCTTTACGCCATTACAATATCACCCCGTACGCCTGTCATGCGCAGTATACTTTTAGAGGTCACCTTTAGCATCAGTACTATTCTCTTATCTGCAATCCCTTTCCTTCCCCAACCAAGTTCGCCGTCTCCACTTCCTGAAGATTGGGACTGTACAACCTGGCAGAGCCAATAAAACCTTCAAGGAAAGTTGCGCGCGGCAAATCAGAGGGGGTCTCGCATCTAAATCACCCAGAGACAAGGCGGGCCGAAGAGGAATAAACCGCCCAACAAACGTCAGCGGGTCTCGTGTGAGCCCCTTGGAGCCGACGCGCTCTACATAAGAGTGCCACCACAAAGTTGCGCGCGAAACTTCACTTTATAGCGGCCCTAAATCAACAAAGAGGCTCATTGTACGGCTCATTCATGTTGTCCTACTTTCAACTACAAAGCATAATCGTTTTAGTACACAGGAATATTTAATGACTTAATTTATAGGAAATTATTACTAGGAAATGCACCCGCACGGTTGATAAATCACATTTTGAAAAACATTATCCAGTGTGTTGTGAGAATGACGCCTTAAACCGTACTAATTCTGGTGTGGGTAAGAAATATACAGAATTTAAAATACATACGTATTAACATAAATATAGTTCAAGGGTGAAGTTCTATTGAACTAGATAATCTTAGTGAGTAAAACATGCTAGCAAATCTACTAAAGTATAGATCCATTTGAAATTTAGTAATTAGTTCCATATCTTACCGCTAGAAAGTCTCAGTACAATGGTATTAGCTTGTGGTGAGGTACCCACATAATGTTCCAATCAGCTTTTCCTTCAAGCCAGTCTATTGATTGGGAAAGAAAGAGAAAATAAGAAGCTTAGTGACCTTAAAAAAAATATTTTATTAGGTTTGGAAAACACTAGCAATTCTGGTGGTATTTCTTTTTTAGGTTAGGATGTAGGAGATGCGAGAAAAGGTATAATTATTTTTTTGCAGTTTTCATAGCAAAACTTTTTTTGGTCAAAATAAATCAAATATTGCTCCAGCAAAAACAGTTTATTTTTATTTATTTTTTAAATTGTGACCTTAACAGTTCGTCACCCGAGAATGCAAGTGTTCTATGTCCAATTTTTCACTTTTGTGTAAAAGAGCATTGAAGTTTGACATTATGTATAAAACCAATATTACTAGATGGCAGCTCGAGTTCTTAAATAATTACATAGTAGTTTAAATTTCACCGCAGGTGAATCATATGCACTCTAAATAAACGTAAACATCAAGTATCTCAAATTTAACAATTATGGAGATAGATCACTTGCATTCTCAGGTGACGAGTTCTCGAATATATATATATATATATATATATATATATATATATATATATATATATATATATATATATATATATATATATATTGTGTTGGCATTTAATGACAACTGTTTCCTCTTTATTTAAAAAGTTTCTCATCTAATGCCGCTATGCTTATGACAAATATTATTATTATTTAGCACCGCGTCTTACTACCCGTTCGGGTTATACACTTTAAGTACTAATTACGCTAATGGACTAGGAATTGGGAAGGTTGAATTAGAGGAAGTGAACCCGTATTTGCGTGGAGGGAGAGTGGAAAACCATTTAGGAAAAACCACCCCCAGTTCACCCGACCAAGATTCGAACCTCGATCTCCCCATCCTCGACAGTCGAGCTCAACATGACAAGCGGGTTAGCCAACTACGCCACAGAGGCGGGTATGACAAATGTTCAAGAACTGTTGATATCAACAAGTGAAGAAAACTAAACTCACGATTTATCCTGAAGCAATATTTGATTTGTTTTGTCCAAAAAATGTTTTGCTAAGAAAAACTGCAAAAACACTCGTCTTTTCTCGCGTTCCCTAGACTCCTACCTTAAGAACTCACCTCACGACTAATTAACCGGGAACTTAGATACACGATTACGCTTGAACGAGAAAGAATATCGAGGTGTGATTTTATGCATTCTTTAATAGGCAACAGTGAAATTTTATGTCTAATTATTTTTCAATTTAGTTGTATTCAATTAAATACGGTAAAACTGTTTTACTGGCTTTAATTCCACCGTTTTCTAATAATATAATGCGGAAAACTGCGGTAAGATGTGACATCTGGTTTGAGTTGTATTACCTATCTAATTTATACTTGATTTTATTACAGATAGCTATTTTGAGCACTTTTGAGAAATAAAATAAAGTGTTTGCTGTCAACATAGATAGCATATTATTATATAATTAGTGTTACTTGATAGGTATTAATAATATATATCAAAAGTGGCATCCAGCAATCACATGATGACGTATGACTATGGGAAAGTAGATCTAGTAACATTTTCTAGCCGTCAGATCTGTTCCGTGGGGTCTGATAGGCTCTCGATTATAAAACTATCAGTTTTACTCGCTAGAGTGGTGAATTCATGGTGCCTAATACACGTTCAAAGGACGGACCCGATTATAGATGTATCGGTGAGGTGAAAGGGTTAGAGTGGAAGTTGTGTAACATAGTATAACGCAGGACCAGCTAGACGACAGGCGAGTTCGTCGGGTCGAACCGGAAACCTGGTCGCGGCGGCCAATAAGGAAGACGGATCGCCTGTCCCGGCCGGGTGACAGATAGATCACCCGCGCTACGACTGCTGGGTCACCGGCTACTAGTACATTAATATTTCTTCCGACGACAAACAAACGCGACCTCAAGAGACAAAATGGTTGTTGCTGGTTAACGAGTCTGTGTTCTTGTTCTAATCCAAAAACACTTAGATAAAATATATATTTTCTGCGGCAAGTGAGAAAGGATGGAGATATAGACGAGTCATGACTAAGGTCCAGTTTCATAGTCAGACCTAGTACGCCTTAAGTGTGGCGCAATCTTAACCTACCTAAACTAGAATGGAATGGACTAGTTTCATGTACGAAACAGGCCAACTCATTTCTATTTTAGGTAGCCCTAGGTATATAGCGTCACACTTGAGGTGTACTCATTCTGAACATAAAACTGACCCTTAATGTCAGCAGTTGTATTTGTTTTGTTTATTATAACTCTTTTAGATTAAAAAAAAATAGAGTGGTTAAATAACGGAGATTTATTTGATTTTCATTCTATAAATATTGCAAGATTTATCTCACATTTTTTAAACTATAAAAGCGCTATAATTAAAAAAAACTTTCCGGCATGTTTCACTACCTGTTCGGGCACCACGTATATACAGGATGTTCGTAAATTTAAAGCCCAATCCACACATATAGCTTGTTTGAATCAAAAGTAATATAAAATCCCTACACACTTATATCCGGCAAAATAAGCTAATACCATTAAAGTGTGTTAAAAGCTTTTGCGTACAGCGCTGGGAGAGCAAAACCGTGCGAGCATGCGTGTACAACAGGTTGCATAGGAACTCGCTAAGGACTGCAAGGCATTACAAATGTAATAATGGCAAGTACTTGTTGTGATGTAGGACCGTTAATGACGACCCTCGGAACGTATTCTCATTTCTAGATGGACTGGTGTGTTGTTTACTATTAACTATGTATGATATGTTTTGCTGCCGTGCTCCAAGATGTTGAGGAGTGTAGTGCCTGCCACCAGAGTAAGGAAAGTTATTGTTCAAAAGTTATAAGATTGAAAATTTGACTATAAATTTACCAAAGATCATACCTCTAAGTGCCCGTCTAGACTTATAAATATCTGTCAGCACAACCCGGAATCGAACCAGGCTCTCCCTAAACATATATTAATTTTATTTATTTGGGATGTTTAACGTGCACTTTCTACCGACTGATTATATCAATAAAATACTATAAACTAACTTAAACCTATAACAGACACAACATTCAGCCCCCAGCCGTTAATTAATCACTGTGAAAGGGAAGAGCCGCATTTCACCAATGATAATTTTTCGGTCATGCCGAGAATCTAAACTGGGACCCTTGGCTCAGTGGACAGACACCATACCAACTGAGCTGACATTCCACTTTTCTGATCATTTAGTCACATGGTTGGGCCATTATCAACGGGACTTTCCAAGAGGCGTGGTAATAAAGAGTAGCGCGAGCAAATTAATGTTATTTTGAATTGTATTGACTGTTCGTAGTCAGTGTTGAGGTCATGTGTGTATGTTTATATGTGTGCTGTACGTAGTATCCGTGTGATGTCTGACTAGGTGAGGGTGCAAGGCCCTGGGCCAGCCGTGAGGGGAAGATGTATGGGCATCCTGCTGCGAGAAATTACTGACGCAGAAGACCACTAACTCCGACTCCACCGGCGTGTTACTGCACAATACGTTAACACAGGGAACTATAATGTACACAATTACACGGCCATATATCTATCCATCCCTTTATCGTTACCAACTTGTCTTTCGTGGTAGTATTCCATTTTACTGGAACAAATTACTTCATAGACTGGGTTTTACATTTTATAGGCTATATATTCAAAGGCAGATATGAGGAGCAAATCTTTTGTTTTGTTTTTGCCAGGGAATATTAGAATATATCCACCCGAATGGTCTAAGGCATCGCTCTCGTGTTAGACTGGCCTACTGAAAATAGGGAGATAAGGATGCAAATCCTGGTAGGATCTACTGAGGAAGTTTATCCCTGTATAATTTCTCACCCTCCTTCCACGAAACTGTAGGTAGATTACCTCTAAGAATATGCCTTCCTCATCCCTCCTCCTTGTGTATAACTTGAACAGGTAGTAAGAATCTGTGATAAATTAAATAATTACAATATGATGTACAAGCTATACCTTAAATTTCTAATGAATGCACATTTGGAAATCCTTTTGTAAAATACAAATATACCAGTAAGCCCTTGCGAAGTTTTTCGCACATTCCCCCCCCCCCCCCCCCCTTCAAAAGAAATGATTTAGTATATTGTTGGGTTGTTGAAATTAAATATTAAGCGAAGTGTATACACAAAATAGTAAAGCGAGTTTCTTTTCGATAATTGATATAAAAATATTGTTATATTTTTCTTTAACTTAAATTTTAAGCAAACAATGTGTTTTAACGTAGAGTAGGAATGCCTAATTTGGTGAGGTCTTGTATCTCAGTCCAGGATGTGCTGCTACCTAGAAGAGTACCTCAGAACTACACCAGCAAGACATCTTGACTTGTTATTGATGGCAGCAGTTTTATTGAGATCGTGTGTTGTGCGTAGTGAGCTAGATTAGTTTGAGTATTTAACAATATTTTTCACCTAAACATTTATATGAGCACATTTTATAAATGGTAAGAGATATTTCATATATATATATATATATATATATTTATTGATAAATGATTACCAATAACTGTAATATTAAAACACTATAATTCGCATTTGTGTAACAAGTTTTCTGGCTGAAAATGTTAGGTCAACAACCAAACTCATGGTGCTCCCTAAATTGAGGAGCCCCAAATTTAGGAGACATTTAATTTATTTAAAAACAAAAGGATTTTTCGCTTAGAGATGGCTCCAAGAAAGCAGTGGGATAAGGAGTGCATGAAATCTGCCATCAGTGCAGTTAGAAGAAAGGAAATGGGGAGTTTTAAGGTTTCTAGAGTTTTTAATGTCCTCCAAACAACATTGGAGCGTTACATGAAAATTTCTCTTAGTGATAAATTATCTGTTAGGCCCATTGGTAGACAGCCGACATTGCCAGAACTTATAGAAGAAGATTTATCAAAATATTGCACAATTATTAAAGACAAATTTTATGGTTTGACTACAAAAGATGTCTGTATCATGATGCATGGCATTCCAAATAGCGTCAAGAAACGGAATAAAACTAAGATTTTCTCAAAGTAGTGAGCAGGCAGGGAGGAAGTGAGTAAAACATTTTTTTTTTTTTCGTAGAAATCCAAAGCTATCTGTAAGAGAACTACAAGGGCTCACTTTTTCTAGGGCAAAGGGGTTCAAACCCGAGGATGTTTCAAGATTTTTTGATTTGTATGAACTTTGTCTACAAAAAATTAAGAACAATCCCACACGTTTATACAATTGTGATGAGACTGGAATCACTATTGTACAGCACAAGCATACAAAAGTAGTTGCACTAAAGTGAAAAAAGCAGGTGGCATCCCTTCAATCTGCAGAACGAGAGTCCCTAATGACGATTGTAACTTGTACAAGACCTTCGGGGAATTACATACCTCCGATGATAATTTTTCCTAGGAAAAACATGAAACTAGAATTGATAAATGGCACACCTCCTGGTTCTATTCATGCTTGTCATCCCTCAGGTTGGATTCAATCGCATATATATATAATGAATGGTTACGTCATTTATTTAGTCATGTCAAGCCGACTGAAGATGACCCAGTTGTGTTGGTTTTGGAAGGACACTTTACCCACACCTGGAATATTGATGTCATTAACATAGCTCGAGAAAATCAAGCCATTATAGTTTTTATACCACCGCAAAGTTCCCATAAATTGCAACCATTTGATGTGGCGTTTATGAAGCCCTTCAAGACATTTTACACACAATGAATTGAAATGTGGCTAAGAGGACACATAGGAAGGGTTATAACTGTTTGGTGAACTGTTTGGTAAGGACTACATGAAAGCAGAAACGCTCAGCTGCCAATGGCTTTGAAAAGACAGGTCTTTATCCAATTAATCGTTTTGTTTTTGGACCGCAGGACTTTCCCCTACACCCTATACATAACGATAGCTCTAACGAGGCCGGTGAAACATCAACCAATGGTGATTCTCCAATACAGAATACTCCAGTGGGACAGGGGCCAGTATACCAGCCTGATCACAAAACTTCTCAGAACCCTCTCCCTCTGCAGGAGAAAGATAAATGCCTGTTTGTCTAAGTGATAACAGAGACTTCAAGTGCAAGCAAGTAAGGAGAATAGGGCTACACGTGAAATTGAAGGTCAAATATTTCCCCTGTTACAGCTTTGACTACAAAAAGGAATAAACATCCCCGTGCTGGATCAGCTGAAATAATAACTAGCAGTCCATATAAGAAACTAGTTGAAGAAGAGAAAGAGAAGAAACGACAAAAGGAAATGAAGAAATTGGAGCGAGAACATATTGTAAGAGTTAAAAGGGAAAAGAGAGGAGGAAAGAAAATTGAAGGTCAAAAGAAAGGGAAAGAGCTGAAGGAGCCGAAAAAGAAAATGGTTAGCCGTAAGCTGTTGACAAGTAGCTGATCAGAGTCAGAAGATGAAGACATTATATAAAATGATGACTCAGCTGACGACAGCCACATGTTTTTAGACGAAGAGAACGACGAAGAATGTCTATATTGCACCAGATTATATTCGGAAGATCACAACGGAGAGGACTGGGTGCGCGGCACAGCTTGTTTCAGATGGCCCCAAACAGATTGCTCTGTTATTGGTTCTGCTGTATTTGTGTGTGTTTTTGTGGTGGGGAGGGGGGGGGGGTGACAAGAAGGTTTTGAAATTACTATAAGACATTTTGATAAAACATTGTAAACTTTTTAAATTTCATTTAATCTTTTATTTTCTATGTTAAATAAGGTGAAACAGAAAATTCATTAAGCTTGTTTACTAAAATGTATGAAAAATATGCTGTAATTCCATTAAAATGTATCAATTATAAACTAAAGATTTATGATTTAATGTTTTATAAGAGTTTTATTTTAATTTGGCCACATTTTCACTAAAAACTATTGTATAAAAGAGACCCCCCAAATTAGGTGCACGTATTCTCAAAATGAGGAGATTGCATAGTTTTTATATTTTATTCATTAAATTGAAAAAAAAAAAATAAATGTCCCTTTGATAACTTAGCTTATGCAACACAAGTTAATAATCTAAGTACACAGTGTTCCACAGGCTCAAAAACGTGTAAACAACTAAAATATAACTTACAAAAAAAAATCCCCCCCAAATTAGGAATCCTTACTCTAAACTGAGTATGCTATGTCAAAAGTCGGTAGAAAAAATCCTCGCCACCGATACCTTATTCATCGGTGTAGGCTTTGTATTAGATGAGAAAAGGGGTTGTTGACAACAGAAATAATATATAGGGCTTTTGCGGACAACGATGATAACATTTTACTATTATTATTATTATTATTATTATTATTATTATTATATTGCCAAACCCTTACTTCACCTATGATAAGACGTGTATTAATTACATCTTGTGAATGAGTGGAATGCCAGGCCTCCACCGTGGTTCGGATCCCACGTTAAACTGTAGGTCCTCCATTTCATCTCACAATCACCCTACCATTACACATTAGCGTAAGTGCGTATAACCGAACGGGTAGTAAGACGCGGTACTAATAATAATAATATTATTATTATTATTATTATACCACCACGTCTTACTACCCGTTCGGATTATACGCCTATGTACTAATTACGTTAATGGTTTTAGGGATTAGGAAGGTTATATTTAGAGGAAGTGTACCCAGATTTGCGTGGAGGGAGAGTAAACAACCATTTTGGAAAAACCACCCCTAGTTCACTAGACCAATATTCGAACCTCGATCTCCCTGTCATCATTAGTTTAGTTTATTGCGAGAATAGCGGCTTAGACCTTGCGGCCATCAAAGTGGGTACTACTACTACTTCTACTATTATTATTGTTATTTATAGGTAATTATTATACCTATAAAAAGTGACAGTTGTCGAGCGCATAGCTTGACGTATGAATACATGAGATCACAACATTTATAGTAACTTTTACCAGCTGTCCATTCATAAGATACTGGATTGGTATAACCTTGATATAGCTTAGTTATAGCGGAGTCATAGTAGGAGTGCGGATTTAGAAATTACAAATATTATTTCTTACAATAGATGGAAATAGAGACTTCTGGTACAGATATATAAGTGTGTGTGTTACAGTCATATTTAAATTAAATTATTTGAAAAATGACACCTAGACACTGGAATCGATCCCGTGCTTTTGACTTAGCATACCAATGCTCTACCACTGAGCCATCAAGGAATCATGGACTTTGCCTTAAGCCAGCGGTCGGTAAACCTCGTCCCGCGGGTATGACCCGGCGCACCGACTGGTTTTATCTGGCCCTCACAATATTTTGCAAACAAACAATGTGTTTTGTTTATAAAAATAGACTCATAACTAATTGCTATAAGAGAAATTGAAGTTTTTTCCTCGATATTTTTTTAAACCCATACGACCCACAGTACAAAAAAACCCATCGCCAACTCCTGCCTTAAACTCTTGAGTGACGGGACCATTCAGTGGTAGAACAATTGGAGTGCTAAGTCGGAGGTTTCGGGCTAGATTTCCTTCACTTTCTCTCAACTTTATACTTAATATTATTTAGTAATATACTTAAGATGGATTCTGTTTAGTTGTAGATAAAATTTTGTAACAACATAATTTTATCAGGTCCTTAAATTCATTAATGAAAGATAATTATATAATAAATGCAATACGATATTTTATTAAAAATTTAATAATGCTAATGCTAATAACTTTAACTGTTAGAGTCGCAATATATTTCAAGGTATTACATCAATATTTATTATTTGAAAGTAAACAAATGTGGAAGAAGCGAATGTTGCAATAAAATGCAATATATACATTCGAGACTCTAGAAATTCTCTGATGTGCGTATTAGTGTGCGGAAGCTGAACACAAACTTTCGGCCTAGATCTCGTAGAGGTAACATGTTTATACTTGTCGTACGTTTCTGAAACCTCTAAATTCAATCAATAAATTTCTCGACTGAGATCTAGCGAAGGTTAACAGGCTTATTCACGTCGGTAATCTATACTTATAAAATAACATGTCCTGATTGATTGACTGACTGACTGACTGATTCATCATCGCCGAGCGCAAACTATCAAGGCTACAAGCATGAAATTCGGACTGTATATTCATTTTGTTATGTAGGCACCCACTAAGAAAGGATTTTAGAAAATTCCACCCCAAAGGGGTCAAAATAGGGGATGATAATATGTACAATAATATGTATGAAAGTCCGTAATTTTGAAAGTTACATAAATAAAATTTTGTATTTCGGTTATTGACGTAAAACAAATAAATACGTGTTTCAGGAATTTTGGAAATTTTATTTAATAAGGGATGAAAAAGGGGGTGAAAGTTTGTATCGGACTTGCATTATTTTTGATCTGAGGTCAAGTTATGGTCATCAACGTAACGTAATATTTTAAATTAATCTGTAAATACATATGTATATTTTCGTATTTGTATATAATCAACTTCCACGCGAGCAAAGCCGCGGGCAACAGCTATCTAGTATAATATATTTGTTTTAATCTAATTAAGCAGGTGTCATATCGGATCGTGTAATCACTTTATTCAGATTAGTAATAAAATTCAGTATGATTAATTTATATTATATTATTGATTTCAATTTTAATCTAATAATCTATTACACCCACGCATGTCCGCGATTAAAAGACAGGATATGGTAAATAACAACCAAACCCCGAGATAAAAAAAAGATCGCCAAAAAGGATCTCTACAATATTGTCACCCAAACTTGGTGGCATGATTCAATAATACCCCCCCCGCCCCCCCATTCCCCATAACGGACGTTACAACTCCTTTGTATAACTATTTTATTATTCATTTTAGTAATTATATTGCACAGCCTTTTTTTACCGGTACGGACTGTTGGTATTTCAACACGCTAATGGGTTAGTAATGAGAAAGGTAAGATTTTGAGGAAATGTACTAGTATTTGTGAGAAGGAAGAGAGAAAAACTATTTAGGAAATTCCCTAACCCCTGCCGGGATTCGAACTTCAAACCTCCTGTAGCCGGGAGAGCAGACAAGGCGAGCTTAATGTGAAGTTCACCTGCCCAGCGATCCTATTAATTTAAGTATTTATATTTAAACATTTGTTTATTAATTGTTAACATGATCAGAAATAATTGTTTCACTATAAAAAAAGTACGTATGTAAATTACTGTTGTCATAATTAGAAGATTATTATAATTGGTACTTAAAGGCACGCCAATATAAAAAAAACATGGTGGCTGAAAGAAGACTTCAAAAATTACGATAAGTTCTTAATTTTTGAAGATTCAGAATAACTTACTGACATAAAAACAAGCGGATATCAAAGGTTTTTAACATAATTAATCTTTCATTTCACTTAGGCATATACCAATAACACAGATCACGA